>JAVTVY010039468.1:0-17539 GCA_036873755.1 Hanleya hanleyi | reverse complement strand
CCACATTCTAGAGTTGCTGTGACGTCAGTCATTGAACAGTTGTGCGTGGTTTTGGGGTCAGCCACGTCAACACCACAAAATGCAGTGTATGTACTTTTATCATAACTCGCGCCTGTGTGTTTCTTACACGATTTCGCGAAGTGACCAATTCCATGGCATCGATAACAAATTGGTTGTCCGTCCGTGCGTCTGCCGTCATGTGCAGTTTTGTCAACAGTAGTAACATTAGAGTGCACATCGCGTTTTTGGTTCTGAACAGTTTTCGAACTCTGGTTCGCGATGCTTGGTCGATTAAGGTGAACCCAATTACGCGCCTCCATGTAGGTTTCCGCCACTTTCACCGTGTCTGTAATAGTCCTTGGCGTGCGCTCGCGAATAAAGACCGCAAGATCCCTAGGTATGTTAACAACAAACTGCTCTTTCAAAAATAGTTGGCGCAAGCTTTCATACTCTTTAGGTATTCCGGATAATTCAACCCATCTATCTAAGTAAGTTCCCAGTCTAAACGCAAATTGGACAGGGGTTTCATTGGATTCTGGTTTAGTGGAAAAAAACTTCTTTCTGAACCCATCTTCAGTTAACTGAAACCGCTTAAACAAGGCTTGCTTTAATTGCGCATAATCCTTAGCCTCTTCGGGAGACAAACGCACGTAAACATCAAGAGCTTTACCTGTGAGAAGGGCGCCCAAATAAACTGCTCTATCTTCGGCCTTCCACTTCTGTGTTTCCGCGTAACGCTCGAAACGTTCAATGTAAGAATCTAACTGATCTTTTGTTTCGTCAAAAACTGGTAATTTTGGCCGAAACTCTACAACATTACGAACGTTTTCGGTAGGACGCTGTTCTGCTTTAACTTGGGCCGCAGCCCGTTTTTCAAGGATTTCAAGCTCCATCTGTTTCAGATCACGTTCATAAGCACGTTTTTCTCGTTCTCTTTCTTGTTTCTCTACTTCCACCACATGCGCGCGTTTTCGTTCTTCGTCAATGAACAATCTTAATTCTGTTCCCCCTAAACCTAACTCCTTACCACACCGTGTAAGCTCGAGTAAATCCAACATGGCCATGCCGTCCACCCGCACAAAGACGAGATTTGGACAAATAATAAAACAGAGTACCAAAAAGAAATAGTTTGAGCAAAATAAACGCGCACCAAACACGCCAATAAACGCGCGCCACACACGCCACGTTACACACACGCCGTGAAAAAAAATACGCTCAACTAGAAAATTAACCCATCACCCCACAGGTCAATTGATTACGCAAGGCCAAGGCAACCAAATAAAAAAAAACAATCGCTGGTCTAACAAACCAACCGCCTAATATTCTAGGCCAACAAGGTCTCAAATCACTATAGGGATCGTAACCCCCCCGGAATTGTGGCTTACCGGAAGACCCCCACTAACTCCCACTATATATCCCTCGCTAACAGTATTCCTATGACTGGACTTCTATCCCGTTCCAAATGACACAAATACCCTTATTAACCCTTGGGCAAATTGATCGATTAAATTTGATTGAGGCAATGCAAGGTTTACATTGAGAAAAAAATATAGTAATTGTGGATTTGAGCTTGGATTGATTCCTGCCCGTCATCAAGTCTTAACACACGAGCAAATCCCGGACGAGCCCCCAGATGTCACGGGTTGATTACAACCATAATAGAAATATGCTCGGTGGGCATGATAACGAACAAGAATAACAAAGACTTTTGTGGAATTTTCTATTTTACTGATAACAAATAATAACATCAATAATAATAAAACTTTACATAAGCGGTGAATGATATAACCTGCACTGAATCAGTCCGAGTTACTCTTCGCAATTAATATTACGGGTTACCATAAAGGAAATAGTTCACTTGCCATTGTATTGTCCGTGTTTAACAGGAATAGTTCACTTGTCAGATAATTCACAGCTCTTGATGGTCGATGTCCAAGGCAGTCTCAACCAATTTCCATTACAGCACAGGGACGATGTTAAATGTGGCCGGGCGTTGTTAAACGTGGCCGGGCGTTGTTAAACGTGGCCGGGCGTTGATAAACGGTGACAGGCGGTGATGTTGGATTATGAATATACCGTTGCCCTGGTCATCCCCAATCATTATTAATATCCTGACCATCGTCACTCGAAACAGGAAATTCGGCAGTCCCTCAATTAGGAATACGTCAGCTGGGAATATATATAAATATCTACGGTACTATTGTGTACTCCTTATATTTACAACTACATCAGATATAGGTATATGTTAATACAATATCCATATTGATATCTTATCGGTATTACGCATTAGTCAAGAGCTTCCGATACACAATATTTAGGCATATAATCTGTATATAAAACCACACAATATTATACACAAACATTATCACCTTTTCCCGTCTACTGTGGATTCTCAATTAATTTAGTAAAATAACCAGCTATATTTACAGATCTTTAGTTCTAAATTCTACATACCTGGGAATATATAGTTCACCACATATATATGTGGCCGCTCGGATCTCAACAGACTCCGGGCCCACAGCGTGTGTTCACACTAAAGTGTCAGCTTAGAATGAATCAAAAATCAGCTGTCTTCGAGTACAGCACATAAGAAAATCTACGTCTCACAAATACAACCAATCGTAAGACATAATGCTCTATCTACATTTGGTTAATAATCTAAAGACAGAATGCCGGCCGGGTTTCCAGATTAGCATAATTGCTTCCCGCGTTACACTTCACCGCACACAGTGAACTAAGTCGTGCATCAAACTCCACCGCAAGCGGGGCAACATAGCTCTATCCCTGCCATACAAAATAACCTGTCAATCACAATCGTGACACACACTCGCACAGTGTCAACACTCTCCAGTCGACTGATGGAACGAAAACGAAACTGCCTCCTCGTCTCTCCTTTTCAAACTCTCTCACCGGGACTGCACTATAATTTTGGCAGTGCGGTTCAGCCGATCTTAAAACATGACGTCTTTTCGTAAATTCGGTGTATTTCATTGGCTATCAGAACCGAAGATGAAGTGGGCATATTCCGTGACTACGACCTGTGCCATATTGACCAGTTTACAGACAAAACACAATCTTTCGAAGAAAATCTCTCAAGATATCAGCAGAAGTGTTGTCCAGGAAACGCATTCGACATATTCTTCAATATCTGCACCTAGAAACGGCTCGTCGTGAGATTAATTCAGAGAAATTATTCGAAACTAGGTCGAACTACTTCATAGCGCATTCAATAAACGGAGTGACGCGGAACTTTCAGTCATTCTCTCATTTTGCGCAGGGGTGTTGTAATGAAAACCATATCGCTTGGATAGATCGCACCCCTGAAATTACCCATAAGCCAGTTCACCTAGCATTGCAAGAAACAGGGAAACTTCCCTGTTTAATAAAAAGGAGGCATGGACAATGGAAACGAATTGTTATGTTATGTACTCGGTGGTTGCATGGGTGGGCACATTGGTGGTACATTGGTGGTTGCCTATAACACGAGTAGCCTGTTACACATAGTAGTAATAGAACAATTACATGTATGTATACCACCACAGAATACAGGCTGATAGCCACAACATTAAATACAGAATAATATAGTAAAAGTAGACGAAAAAAGAAGACCTGGAACACAGTCTAAACTCGCCCTGATGTTGAGATGGAAGGATATTCGAGGTACATGACTAATGAAGTGGTTAATCGAAAAGGCCTATCCAAGGGCCCCACAGCGATTCAAACTTTTCCAGTCCGAAGTTTTTTTTTATTGCTATGTATCTTTCAACACATTACTGGGATTGTATTATCTTCTGAAGTGCCATGATGTTTGGTTTCTCTTTTTTTGATTTTGATCTATAGATATAATGTTTCACGGATAATATTAGAAAATTCAATACTCTAAATTTTTGGAATAATATTTCCTTTCCAAAGAAAACCGTTTTTGTAGTAAAATGGATATAGAAATTTACTTTAGCATGTAGCCAGGCTTCAATATCCATCCATAACGCCCTCTCGTGTCGACAATCCCAAAACAGATGTTCGATACTTTCTGAGTGCTCACTGCAAAAAGTGCAGATGTCAGACTCTGTAATATTTATTTTTTTTAGAAAAACATTTGTAGCGATTATTTTATGTAAAACGCGGTATTGTAGCCAGAGTATAGCGGGACAGATAGTCGTTTTAAAAGGTACCTGATAAATGATTCTCCATTCATCCTGTGATATATTTATGTTAAGTTTTCTATCCCATTTTTCTTGAGATGTCGGTTTAACATTTAATATCTTGTATGAGAATTCTATACATATCTTTACAGCCCTTTGCACTGTCGTATAATATTCTCACATGGAAAGGTATCCTGGGCAGTTCCTGGTTACATTTTATTGGGATTAATCCCAGAGTACTGATAAATTTCTTGACAGAGCTGATAATGGATCTGTATTCTAAAAAAATTGTTTTCAGATTATACCTAATTCTTAGATCCCGTAATGTATAAAAATGGCCTTGTTGATCCAACAAATCCCTCACGAATTTTATCCCCTTTGATTGCCAGCTTTTAATGAAGACACTTTTCCCCCCAATAGTTATTTTGTTATTGTACCAAAGGCAGACGTCTGAGAGATCGTCCATAGTTTTTATTCTCAGTCTGTCCAAAACATCTCGCCATGCTGTAATAACATCTCTCCAAAAAGGGTTACGTAAGGCAGCGAGGATTTTGCGTATATAGTCCTGGCCAAACTCAAACATGCCTGATATACTGGGTACACTTTGTTCTTTCAGGAACTTGATAATGTGATGTCTAGCACTGTAATATCACTTGTCTTTATTGCACCATGTAAGCGCCCTGTCTGTGTCTTGTGTGCTGTCCCCAGTGTTTTATATATAGGGTGGATGGGAACTTGATAATATGATGTCCAGCACTGTAACATAACTTGTCTTTATTGTACCATGTAAGCGTCCTGTCTGTGTCTTGTATGATGGCCGAGAGGGGCCATCGACCATCGCCCTTGAAACATTTTGGGCGATATTGCGATAACGCGATATTGCGATGCGATAACGCGATATTGCGATGCGCCAACGCGATATTGCGATGCGATAACGCGAAAACGCGATATTGCGATATTGCGATAACGCGATATTGCGATATTGCGATAACACGATATTGCGATGCGATAATGCGATATTGCGATGCGATAACGCGATAACGCGAAAACGCGATATTGCGATATTGCGAAATATCGCGTTATAATTACGCGATAATGTGCGATATTGTGCGATATTGCGATAATGCGATATATCGCGTTATTTTACCGCGATATTGTGCGATATTATAGTAATATCGCAATATCGCACAATATCGCACACTATCGCGTTATTTTCTCGAAAATAACGCGATAATGTGCGATATTGTGCGATATTGCGATATTGCGAAATATCGCGTTATTTTTCCGCGATATTGTGCGATATTACAGGAATATCGCAATATCGCACACTATCGCGTTATTTTCTCGAAAATAACGCGATATTGTGCGATATTGTGCGATATTGCGATATTGCGAAATATCGCGTTATTTTTCCGCGATATTGTGCGATATTATAGCAATATCGCAATATCGCACAATATCGCACACTATCGCGTTATTTTCTCGAAAATAACGCGATATTGTGCGATATTGTGCGATATTGCGAAATATCGCGTTATTTTTCCGCGATATTGTGCGATATTATAGCAATATCGCAATATCGCACAATATCGCACACTATCGCGTTATTTTCTGAAAATAACGCGATATTGTGCGATATTGCGATATTGCGAAATATCGCGTTATTTTTCCGCGATATTGTGCGATATTATAGCAATATCGCAATATCGCACAATATCGCACACTATCGCGTTATTTTCCCGAAAATAACGCGATATTGTGCGATATTGCGATATAGCGAAATATCGCGTTATTTTTCCGCGATATTGTGCGATATTATAGCAATATCGCAATATCGCACACTATCGCGTTATTTTCCCGCAATGCTTGAGCGGATAGCCATGAAGACAACTCTGTCAACTCTGCTGGCCCAATTCCTGGTTATCTCCCCTGATTCGAGCAGTTCGAAATAGGTACGTTATGCAATGTTTTTTTTTTATTTTTATTCGAAGGAGATGCGAAATAAATGTGCAATAGTTGCATTGTGGGTAATACCTAACCCCGCCTATTTGGATATGTAACGAAGCTTTTCGTTGGTTATTGAGAAATCGATGGCGAAAATGGCTGCATATTTGAGATATGTGTCGGTTTGCCTGCACTGTCTCTTTGGTCAGTTTCCCTACATTCAAATCGTTTGTTTGTGATTTGGCACTAAGGATGAAAAGCTTCGTTACATATCCAAATAGGCGGGGTTAGGTATTACCCACAATGCAACTATTGCACATTTATTTCACATCTCCTTCGAATAAGAATAAAAAAAAACATTGCATAACGTACCTATTTCGAAATGTTCGAATCAGGGGAGATAACCAGGAATTGGGCCAGCAGAGTTCACAGAGTTGTCTTCATGGCTATCCTCTCAAGCATTGCGGGAAAATAACGCGATAGTGTGCGATATTGTGCGATATTGCGATATTGCTATAATATCGCACAATATCGCGGAAAAATAACGCGATATTTCGCAATATCGCAATATCGCACAATATCGCGTTATTTTCGAGAAAATAACGCGATAGTGTGCGATATTGTGCGATATTGCGATATTGCTATAATATCGCACAATATCGCGGAAAAATAACGCGATATTTCACAATATCGCAATATCGCACAATATCGCACAATATCGCGTTATTTTCGAGAAAATAACGCGATAGTGTGCGATATTGTGCGATATTGCGATATTGCTATAATATCGCACAATATCGCGGAAAAATAACGCGATATTTCGCAATATCGCAATATCGCACAATATCGCACATTATCGCGTTATTTTCGAGAAAATAACGCGATAGTGTGCGATATTGTGCGATATTGCTATAATATCGCACAATATCGCGGAAAAATAACGCGATATTTCGCAATATCGCAATATCGTACAATATCGCGTTATTTTCTCGAAAATAACGCGATAGTGTGCGATATTGTGCGATATTGCGATATTGCGAAATATCGCGTTATTTTTCCGCGATATTGTGCGATATTGTGCGATATTATAGCAATATCGCAATATCGCACAATATCGCGTTATTTTCCAGTGATGTGAGAGCGGATAGCCATGAAGACAACTCTGTCAACTCTGCTGGCCCAATTCCTGGTTATCTCCCCTGATTCGAACATTTCGAAATAGGTACGTTATGCAATGTTGTTTTTTTTCTTATTCGAAGGAGATGTAAAATAAATGTGCAATAATTGCATTGTGGGTAATACCTAACCCCGCCTATTTGGATATGTGACGAAGCTTTTCGTTGGCTATTGAGAAATCGATGGCGAAAATGGCGGCATATTTGAGATATGTGTCGGTTTGCCTTCACTGTCTCTTTGGTCAGTTTCCCTACATTCAAATCCTTTGTTTGTGATTTGGCACTAAGAATGAAGACAAACACAAGACAAACATTATCAAAGACGACATCGACAGCCAAAGATGAGGCAAACCGACTGTCAAATATGCCGCCATTTTCACCGTCGATTTCCCAATAGCCAATGAAAAACCTCGTTACATATTCAAATAGGCGGGGTTAGGTATTACCCACAATGCAATTATTGCACATATATTTTACAACTGCTTCGAATAGAAATAAAAAAAATACATCGTGTAAAAAAAATTATCGAATGAAATAAAGAAAATGTATTGCTATGCATATAACCTTGACGTGTTTGGGGCATAGTCAGCACCACTGAAACTCCCCTTTCTCTACCACTCCTCAGTGCGCATGCATATATCACTTCCAGTGTGTCTCTACCGGATAAGAGCTTCAATGGGATGCCACTCATATTTAGATACAACTTGAGGCTAATGGTTTACAAACGACTTTATATGATCACTCACTCACTCATCCCCATTCCTCCGCCTCCTTCACTTCACCTCTTCCTCACTCACACTCACTCACTCATTCACTCAGCCCCATCGGTATATCTCTACCCTAAACCGTGCATACAATGCTAATTTCTCACTATTCTCTGTCTGTGCATGCGCGTCATAGCCTTTCTTTCGCCACTCACCCATCCAGTCGGATGCTCTCCTACGAGTGTTTCACTATGCCCTTACACGGCCCATTCCGAACAGGATGCGACCTTCTTTGGCCTTTACGCGTCCTGACTGCGGCTCAGCCTGCAGCCAAATAGACACGAATTTACGCTTTTAATACTACCAGGGCTTCTTAGGGCCTTTGGCTTTTTTATTTAGTTAATCAGGTGATAGTGACTAGTGTGTGGGGAAAATCGAGTGAGTAAAAAATAGTTAATCTCCTCGCTCATGTAAGAACCATAACGAGTCGCTGTGCTGAAAGACATCTCCATCCCTCAACGGTACATAACGGTGGGTATTTAAACAAATATAGCACGATAGTGCGATGACACGATGGTACGATGATGCTATGGTGCGATGATAGGATGGTACGATGATACGATGGTACGATGATACGATGATACGATGGTTCGATGGTACGATGATACGATGGTACGATGATAGGATGGTACGATGATAGGATGGTACGATGATACGATGAAAACAATTAAAAATCAATCAATATAATTTATTGGCGCATGAGTTTTGTTTGATCAAGTAACTGGAGCGAAATTCGTACCTATTTCGAAATGTTCGAATCAGGGGAGATAACCGGGAATTGGGCCAACGGAATTGACAGAGTTGTCTTCATGGCTATCCGCTCAAGCATCGCGGGAAAATAGCGCGATAGTGTGCGATATTGTGCGATATTGCGATATTGCTATAATATCGCACAATATCGCGGAAAAATAACGCGATATTTCGCAATATCGCAATATCGCACAATATCGCACAATATCGCGTTATTTTCCAGAAAATAACGCGATAGTGTGCGATATTGTGCGATATTGCGATATTCCTGTAATATCGCACAATATCGCGGAAAAATAACGCGATATTTCGCAATATCGCAATATCGCACAATATCGCACATTATCGCGTAATTATAACGCGATATTTCGCAATATCGCGTTTTCGCGTTATCGCGTTATCGCGTTATCGCATCGCGTTATCGCGTTATCGCATCGCAATATCGCATTATCGCATCGCAATATCGCGTTATCGCAATATCGCAATATCGCGTTTTCGCGTTATCGCATCGCAATATCGCGTTATCGCATCGCAATATCGCGTTATCGCAGTATCGCAATATCGCAATATCGCGTTTTCGCGTTATCGCATCGCATTATCGCGTTATCGCATCGCAATATCGCGTTATCGCATCGCAATATCGCGTTATCGCAATATCGCCCAAAAATTTTCAAGGGCGATGGTCGATGGCCCCTCTCGGCCATCATAGTCTTGTGTGCTAACCTCAGTATTTTATAGGGTGGATGGCGAGTGTCTGGTTCCATGCTGCTTCAAAGGTATCTTCTTCGAAGTAGCAGTAACGCACGTTCATAATGTTAGACCGCGGTTCGCAGTTCGCAGTTCGATATTCGCGGGGACCAGTCATTCAGCGACTCACAGCAGCGCCCCCCCCCCCCCCGCGTCAGACATGGGATATGAATATGCAAAGATATAGAGCATGGCATTTTCTCTTGCTATACAGAGTTTGGAGTTCAAAGTACTTATAATAAAAAAATTACAGATCTCCATATCTGAAGAAATAATTGCTGGTCCCCTCGAATTACGAACTGCGAACTGCGAGCCGCGGTCTAACTTTATGAGCGTCAGTAGCGCAACGTGGCTGCATGGGTGGTGCTTAGCTGGTTCGTCGCGATATAGCTGAAATATTGTTGAAAGCGACGTTAAATTCTATTCACTCACTCATTCAACATGCTCCAAATTGAAAATAGCAAAGCTGGGGTGCGGAAAAACCCCAAGAGCATATACGTGAACCTTTAGCATTCACTCAAATATTGGGAGGGAGGGATGGAATTTAAATTGAAATGCGGACACCGCCACCCCCTACATCCGACCGTATCCAGCCCGTGAAACGGTGGACAGCCGGTGTGACCATTTTCGCAACACAGGTGAGGTGGTGTTAGAAATTTGGGTTCCTTCCCTTTTCTTCTGAGGTTATAGACAATATTGACGCATAATCATTTATGTGAAATGATAGTCTTCATTTCAAAAGGTCGGTTACTTAGCAGAACGCCTTGTATTTAAAGTTAGCAGACGCAGCCCGGGAATCGATGCTGTTTTCGAGCAAAGTTTCGTTTTCAATTTGTTCGTATCCCCAATAATTGACAGTAATCGGTACAGATTATGATGCGTAATTATTCCCTATTCAACGCTCTTTGTACGTCATGCAATGATTTAATTAGCGTAAGCACTGATACCATGTGCGTCTGTCCAGGCTACGGTGATCAGCATCAAGAAAAATTGTAATAAGATGGTGGACAACAAATTTACGAGACGGTGATCAGCATGCGTTTATAATTATTGTATTAAATAGGGTTGTATGAGCGGCCAAAAAAACCCGATTACAAATCAGATTATAAATTATAGGTTATCATAGATTATCAAAAAGTCAGTTTATCATGGTCTTACTGGACGGTAAATGTGAAAAATATTTTCTTTTTAGTGTTTTTCCCTCTTTCCCCAAGGTAAATGTCAACACAGTCACCACTGCATAGAAATGAGTATAATTATACATATTGTCAATTGGAACATGTTTATATACCTCTGGGATCATAAGCTAAGGAATGACCATTGATTTATGAACTGAAGTAACACTAGGAGAACTTTAAATTTGAGAAATGCCCAGTACTTTTTCAAAGAGTCGTACCTTTAAGGAATGTTACTTGTTAAAGCCATAAATCGCGGACTATGCTTGATATATTGTTTGGTTAACTGAGAGAAACCGACATGATTGACCTCCGGTGATCTCGACATGGAAACCGGCATCCAACGGGACAATATTGCCCTCCAGAGAAAAATATGTCAACTACATTACTATTTGGTAACTGTAGTTGACATTTTGGTCACAGGGTGGTCACATGTTGGCGACGGAGCTGACAGAATTGTTGTTAACTACCGATACGTTAATTTTGTCAACATTGTTGCTTTTCTTCAACTAAGTTACTATGTTTTCGAATTCACCGACTGCAATAAGAACTTCAAGACAGATGATTAATTTAAGATAACTCGTTTTCTTCGTATTTGCAACAGATATAAGGACGGAAATACATCCTGCTATGGTGAGTCTGAAACTTTATCAATGTTGGCAACTATGCCAGCTCGTAACTGACACAACAGTGCTGATCAAGTAGCATCGTCGTTAAAAATATAATTCAAAAAGACGGTTCAGTGGTAAATGTCCTGATGGTCTTATGATGGTTTCTTCTGATATCTAGGTAATACAAATAATAAAAAAATGAAAGAAACAGGAAATTCATTTTGGAAAATATTCCAGTCCAAAATATACCGTAATGGTAGAATTACTGGTCCTACGAGGACCGGACATACACCGGAGAGGCTTTCGCTTAAAGAGATTTGTTCAACGGGCCAAAACAATCCATTTATCCAAGACGTCGGTCGCACAACGTTTGCGAACATTCATTCAACATTCACCACAAGGCCGTCAGTAGTATACAAAGCGTCTTTAAAGTATTATTGACCTCAAAAATTTGCATATTAGGGAGGCCACGGGAGGGTCACAGAGGTCAAATGCAATATAGTTCCGGCAGAAAGACCAAAAGCTACCTCCAATCCAGGAGAGTTCCAATTGCTGCAGGGGATGTATTCAGGATGTATTCATCCGCGGTGATGCGGTCTGGCCGCGGTTTTGGCGGTGATTTGGTCTCGGGAAAAAGCTTCCGCGGAGAAAAAGTAGTCCTTAGATAAAATGGTCCGATTGGGTCGAGTGAGGTATCAAAGTGAAGCTTAGGTGAAGGGGCATCTAATGGGCTGGGTGAGGGGTTGACATATCGGCCTTCTGCGCATGCGCGGTGGCCGAAGGGTATGAAAATAGCCTTTTTGGAGCTAGGGGAGCCCCTAATGGACCAATGGGGTCGAGTGAGGTATCAAAGTGAAGCATTCGTGAAGGGGCATCTGATGGGCTGGGTGTGGGGTTAAATTAGGGTCATTCTGCGCATGCGCGGTGGCCCAAGGGTATGGAAATAGACGTGTTGGAGCTAGGGGAGCCCCTAATGGACCAATGGGGTCGAGTAAGGTATCAAAGTGAAGCTTATGTGAAGGGGCATCTGATGGACTGGGTGTGGGGTTGAAATATCGGCATTCTGCGCATGCGCGGTGGCCGAAGGGTATGAAAATAGCCTTTTTGGAGCTAGGGGAGCCCCTAGTGGACCGATGGGGTCGAGTGAGGTATCAAAGTGAAGCATTCATGAAGGGGCATCTAATGGACTGGGTGTGGGGTTGAATTAGGGTCATTCTGCGCATGCGCGGTGGCCCAAGGGTATGAAAATAGACGTTTTGGCATCTAGGGAAGCCCTAATGGACCAATGGGGTCGAGTGAGGTATCGATGTGAAGCATTCGTGAAGGGGCATCTGATGGGCTGGGTGTGGGGTTAAATTAGGGTCATTCTGCGCATGCGCGGTGGCCCAAGGGTATGGAAATAGACGTGTTGGAGCTAGGGGAGCCCCTAATGGTATCAAAGTGAAGCCTAGGTGAAGAGGCATTCAGGCAATGGGGTGGGTGCATGTAAAATTTTTCCTGAAAAAAAAACAACGGAAAACGGACTTTATCGAAAAACCTGGGAAAATGCCTATATGGGGTATGGGTGGTATATAGGTCGCCGGGCTTAACGGGGCTCGCCTGTCAATAGAGTTATCTCCCCCTAGTTCCAGGGTGGGTGTATGTAAAAATTTTCCTGAAAAATACGGAATACGGACTTTATTCTAAATTACGGGAAAATGCCTATATGGGGTATGGGAGGTATAGGATCATCCTGGGAAACCTACTTCTCCACATTTGCGGTATAGGTTGTGGGGTCTCGTTTTCTTAGTCTCGTCAAAACAAACATGATAAGAAGTGTCCCGGAGCGAAACGGTGAAATTTTTGAAAAAAGTCACCGAACCTCATATAGTCCCATACTAGGGTATAGGGCCGATGTTTGTCCCCCCTGGGAAACGTACTTCTATACATTTGCGGTAGGGTTGCGGGGTCTCGTTTTACTCGTCTCGTCATGTAGAACACGATAGGAAGTGTCCCCGTGCGAATCGGTGAAATTTTTGAAAAAGTACGATATAGCCCCATATAGACATATATATATAAATATATATTCCCATACTGGGGTATAGGACCGATGTTTGTCCCCTGGGAAACCCACTTCTCCACATTTGCGGTAGGGTTGTGGGGTCTCGTTTTTCACGTCTCGACATTTAGAGCACGATGGGTAGGGTTGCGGAGCGAATTGGTGAAATTTTTGAAAAAAGTCACCAAGGCCTGGGTAGGCCCATAGGCCTATACTGTATGGCTATGGGTGTATAGGGCCATACGGGGTGGACATGTTGGAGTCTAGGTGAGTCCCTGGTGGTCCAATGGAGTCGAGTGAGGTCTTATTTTGAAGCTCTCGTGCAGCAGCATCCGACTGGGCTAATGGTTTGTCCGTGTTCAATAGTCTGCGCATGCGCAGTCTGGCCGTAGTATAGAAAACAGGCATTTTGGGTGCTATGTAGGGGTGTGTTTGGGTTAGAGATGGACTAATCACGGTTCGAATGGGTCGTGTGAGGTGTCAAAGTGAAGCTTGTGTGGGGTAGAGCCAGAATGGTGTGTTTTTGAATGCAAGTCGCGTCAATCTACGCATGCGCAGTTGGTTGTATTAAGTAAAGTGGCCATTTTGGGGCAGTACATGAAGGTGTTTGGGGTAGAGATGGACCGCTATGGGTCCGAATGGGTCGTGGAGGGTGTCAAAGTGAAGCTTGTGTGGGGTAGAGTCAGAATGGCGTGTTTTGAATGCAAGTCGCGTCAATCTGCACAGGCGCAGTTGGTTGTAGTAAGTAAAGTGGCCATTTTCGGGCAGTACATGAAGGTATTTGGGATCGAGATGGGCTATTCACGGTTCGAATGCGTCCTGGAAGGTGTCATCTTGTGGTTCTCGGGGTGTACATTCCTATTTGGGAGATGTTCGCGTCATCTGTGACGTCATCGGTAACGTCATCGGTACGAGTAGTAGCGAAAGTGGACATTTTCAGCAAAAAAAAAGCGTTACGAAGGTATTTGGGGTCGAGATGGGCTAATCACGGTTCGAATGGGTCCTGGAAGGTGTCATCTTGTAGTTCTCGGGGTGTACATTCCGATTTGAGGGATGTTCGCGTCATCTGTGGCGTCATCGGTGACGTCATCGGTACGAGTAGTAGCGAAAGTGGACATTTTCGGCAGTACATGAAGGTATTTGGGGTCGAAATGGGCTATTCACGGTTCGAATGCGTCCTGGAAGGTGTCATCTTGTAGTTCTCGGGGGGTACATTCCGATTTGAGGGATGTCCGCGTCATCTGTGACGTCATTGATGACGTCATCGATACGAGTAGTAGCGAAAGTGGACATTTTGTGGGTGCGTGAGGGTGAGTTTGGTGTAGAGATGCACCATCCTTAGTCCGAATGCGTCGTGTGAGGTGTCAGCTTGTAGCTCTCGGGGTGTACATTCCGAATTGAGGCATGTCCGAAGCATCTGTGACGTCATCGATGACGTCATCAGTAGGAGTATTAGCGAAAGTGAGCCTTTTGAGGCAGTGCAGGAAGGTATTTGGTGTAGAGATGGACCATCCGCGTTGCGAATGTGTCGTGTGGGGTGTCATGTTGTAGCTCTCGGAGTATACACCCTGATTTCAGGGATATTTATAGCATCTGTGACGTCATTGGTGACGTCATTAGTACAAGTTGTAGCGAAAGTGGACATTTTTTAGCAGTGAAGGATGTTATTTGGTGTAGAGATGGACCATCCGCGGTCCAAATGGACCGTGTGAGGTGTCATCTTGTAGCAACGCCCACTAACACCATTCTTAATGCTTCAACGCCCTGGTGAAATAGCTCAGAAGCTCTGATATTCCATGGAATTGTCACTAATTCTTCGAAATGCAGTGATGCCCGTCAACGCCCGTCGTTACACCTTAACACTCTAACATAACGCCATGATATAGACCAGAGAGAGAACAACAACAAACAACAAGGATGACACATGAGAGAACAACAACAACAAGAAGTTTTTTTCATATAGTTTATTTTCCCCAATGTTACATCATACCCACGCTGGGGGAGCCGCGTTGGGTATATTTACAATTCAAGAAGACTCTTATCCAATCAGAGGCCACCATTTGCATGTTTCATATTCGTTCCTGTCCGTTAGATGTATTCTTGTCCAATCAGAAGTCTCCATTTCAGAAAGTGCCATCTGAACCGTTTATTCTAATCATCGTCGGGCAGGCCAGGATACCGTTGAGGCAACATATCCTCAGATAGTTGTTTGGGCATTCTGAGTATCTATCAGTGCGCGGGTGAATACTTTCATCCGATGGAGGTGGTGGTCAGTTTAACCACGAAGAACGCAACATTGGTCATTATCTCCACTATCCACTTGGTGTTACAATTCAAGAAGACTCGTCCAATCAGAGGCCACCATTTGCATCTGTCATATTCGTTCCTGTCCGTTAGATGTATTCTTGTCCAATCAGAAGTCTTCATTTCAGAAAGTTCCATCTTCGGCCATGTTCGCTTTGAACCGTTTATTCTAATCATCATCGGGCAGCCCAGGATACCGTTGAGGCAACATATCCTCAGATAGCTGCTTGTGCATTCTGAGTATCTATCAGTGCCTGGGTGAATACATTCACCCGATGGGTTGGTCGGTCAGCTTGGTCACGAAGAACGTAACATTGGTCACACTGTCCACTGTCCACTGTCCACTTGGTGTTGGGGCGTTGCAACCGGGCCCATTCCAAGGGATCCACGGTGTTCAGTTTCTCCAGCATCGTCTCTAGCGACACTCGGTTAATGATGGTAAACGGTTGGTCAAATACCTGGATGTTACTGCTCGAGTAAAAGTATCGGACTTGGACTGTCTCCTTATGCTGCAGCACATAACCAAACGCCAGATTCAATTTGAAGGCCGTAGTTTGGTCGTTGAAGATGGCTTCCACGTAGCTACGTAGACGGGCGAGGTCGGTCAGTCGAAAATTGTAGATATCTTGAATAGGGCGATGACGGTAGAAACAGTGCCGTATCATGGACCAATGGCGCCGATAGATGTCACTCACCGGATGGGCGCCCTGTAAGAGATCGCTAGGAACATTTATGGGCTCGTCCAGAAAATGTTCGATGTTGTCAGGCGTATGACTCGAAACCGTAACGGTGGGGTCCGGCTGGATATCCAGGCTCTGAACTGTGGGTATAGACGGGCTCTCCTTCATCGCATCACCAGTGGCATTCGTCTCCCCGGGCTCATCGTCACTAGGTCTGACCTTCCGCGGCTCCTCCTCAGTAGGAAGTTGTCGCACATGCCATGGTACCGGGGCATGAATCAACCGTTGGTGTCGCAGCAACTGACTGTGTCGTTTGAAGAGTTGACCACAACCGTTACATTGTTCCGTCGCGCCCTCGTGGAATGAGCGTTCGTGGCACAGTAAATGATCCTCCCGATTGAATGACCGTGTGCAGGTTGTACAAGTATACCGAGCATCGTTGTGGGTGGAGGCCTCGTGGCGTCGTAAATTATCTAGACGAGTAAACAGCTTCTGGCAAGTTGTGCAAGTGAACATCTTGGTGGTTGACAGAGTGTCTGATGAAACGTCCAGGCCGCTTCCCCTTTATAGCACGCTAGCTGGTGATCTATTTTTAGCACACTCAGTTCAACTATCCCCAAGTCGAGGGCCGAGCCTTGACATCTTCGGTAACATCCGTGTCTCTTCGGTCACCTCCGTACCGCCAACGATCAACATGTAGACATATAGAGTATGTACGGCATGTTATGGTATTCATCAGTGCATGAGTGACGCATTCAGCCGATGGGGGTGGTCGGTCAGCTTGGTAACGAAAACGTAACATTGGTCACACTCTCCACTGTCCACTTGGTGTTGGGGCGTTGTTGTTGGGCCCATTCCAAGGGATCCACGGTGTCCAGTTTCTCCAGCATCGTCTCTAGCGACACTCGGTTAATGATGGTAAACGGTTGGTCAAATACCCGGATGTTACTGCTCGGGTAAAAACATCGGACTTGGACTGTCTCTTTATGCTGCAGCACATAACCAAACACCAGATTCAATTTGAAGGCCGTAGTTTGATCTTTGAAGATGGCTTCTACGTAGCTACGTAGACGGGTGAGGTCGGTCAGTCGGAAATTGTAGATATCTTGAATAGGGCGATGACGGTAGAAACAGTGCCGGATCATGGGCCAATGGCGCCGATAAATGTCACTCACTGGATGGTCTTCGTGCAACAGATCGCTGGGAACA
>JAVTVY010039467.1:0-17204 GCA_036873755.1 Hanleya hanleyi | reverse complement strand
AAATCTCAATGATCAGCTCAGTTAACCCTACCTGGTTTGGGGGGGGGTGGCGAAATGGCCCCCCTCCCAAACTTTCTGCGCTATCTCCGGAACGACACAAAATGGAGAGCTGAAACTCCGCGACTTTATAGTTTATCATATTGGGGTCATTTTGAGCCTATTTGCATAACCCCCCCGAGCAGAGGATCATGTGAAAATTCAAGATGGCGGCCACGTAGGGTCCCAGAAAAGTGATGTTTTTGTTATATTTCTTCAAAATTTCTGCTTTTCCGCGGTGAAAAGTGGGCAAAAACTATTTTATTTCACATCACATTAATATTTACTAATTTATCATGCAGTTTTTGCGGAGAAATTTCATAAATAAAAAATTCGAAAAATCTGACTGAAAAATCGACCAAAAAATGCCGTTTTTTAGTCATCAAAGCGGCCATCTTGGATTTTTTTACATTTTCTGGTAGAGCTTAACCCAAGGGTATAGTGTGGTAAGTTTCAGTTACCTAGCTCAAGGGGTAAGAAAAATAATTAGGGGGGGCCATTGGCCCCCCAGGCCACAACAGGTCCCAAAAAGCCCAGGCCAGATAGGGTTAACAGTAGCAGTTTCAAAACCCAATTGTAGAGTTATGTGTTCCACCTTAGTGATTGGCGGACAACAATAGCGAATTCCTGTTAGTAGGTATGGCACATTAACGTAAAATTAGTATCATGCGTGTGAAGAAAGATCAGGGTTGTAAATGAGTTGTAACAGTCATTAAATAGCGTATGGATTCCGTAAAATTTGATCAAGTTTAGTTTTATTACTAGACATAGGAAAGTAGTTATATTCTGACATATGGGCAGGAATTCATATATTTGCAAGTTCTGTAGAGATTAAGCGGGGCACAATTATAACCGGGCCCCCAATTCCACCGGTGGAATTTGTCATATTTTGGATGACTTTAGCAATAGACATAAAACCCGATGACGTTTTATCCCTCTTGCAATCACGTGAAAAAGTGTTCATCCATTCATATACACGGCAAATGTCAATTATCCGGAAATCTAACATCGCTCACATAACGCGAATTTTTCAACACCGTAAAGCGTTAAATCCTGTATTTAACCAGACGAACCAAATTAAAAGCTCACAAGACCGGCTGCTAATCCAGTGTTCTCGCATTGGCAATTAAATTGATGTCGTACTAAAAGGAGGAGGTGGCAGGGTAATTCAATTGTATTGTGATCCACGTCTCCCATTTAATTGCCATTGATGCACATTGCATCATTGGATAGATGAGATCTACAACGTTTCAGGTTTATTTTTAAGTACGTTTGACAATGTTTTCTGATGGATAAATTATCAACTGGGCGTAATTTGCGATCCATTGTGATTTCTATTGGCATCCTTATGATATCTACTGATTTTATTTTAGCATGTACAGACTACACCTTGAAAAAGATAGATCATCTGGTTTGCGGATGGCCGACTTCACAGGCCTGTGTGGGAAATCGCTGGGAGACTTTACATTACTCGGCATATACAGGCAAGTGATGCTACTCTTGGTTATCTGATATCTCGGTATTGATATGTTCGAATTGCACTATTTGTTGTCAACCGTCCATCTCCGGAAAGGCACGAGGCAGATTAACCCCGCGCCAATCAGATTGTTTTAATTGAAATGCATCGATATCGTGCGTAATAAACTCCTGCAAACCATACTTTACTAGAATATGTCCCTATTACTCAAAGTCTAATTCTGTTCTCTCGTGGAAGAAAAGTGACAATTTCACAGTGCTCACTTTCGTTGTTCTTTGCAATCATCGCATTGTATCACGGCAAGTGATCCACACTAATCACCCTTTTTAAGCATTAACATATGCGCGGCCAAGGTCGCCGAGATTGTTCTCCCACTCGATATCGCGGGTTATAAAAGCGAGTCAGTTGTGCTTGAAATCTGTAAAATTGCGACTGAATCCTTCGGGTCTGCGAAACCTTTTTGCAATAGATATCTCCAGGTTCACTGGTGTAAACATAATGTTTGGGTTTTTTTATGCATGCGTGTCCGCTGATCGGCAATCAAAACTGTTACAACCGACACAAACGTTCATTGGCACTTTTAATAACCGCAATTGAATTATTTTCGGTTTTCGGCGCTCAGTCAGGACAAATAGCTCTTTTGAGAAAAATACATCTTGGCGATAGGTGCATACAGTGAATAAATTGCTATCGGAAGGAGAAGAAGAAAATATGCTATCCACTGGGGTTCGTCAGTTTCGAAAACTACACTAACGTACGTGACAGATAAACCTCAAGCCTAGATTCTTTCCGAAATGCATTCATATAATTTGCAATGACATTCCTTTATGACTTTATTGGTATATATCCCTATTATTCGAAGTTTAAAGTAGGCCCTCTCGGGGAAGAACAGGGACAATTTTTCCGTGACCTGTTTCGTTGTTCTTTGCAATCATCGCTGAAATTTCTGTGACTGTTAAATCTATAACACCGTATGTATGACGACGAATGGAGCATTCCGGTAACTTTTTTTTTAAATTTCAAATTCAACCTGTGCAGCCAAGCTAGCAGCGGTCGTTCGCTCTCAATACATGACAGAATTGGGTACCTCAGTATTTCGCGTTATAAGGCTTGAACTGGAGCGACATGTAAGAAATCGACGACGTCTGGCGACGAGAATACGGTGGATTCTCGGACGTAGCCTTAGTATTTCAACCGCGCTATTATTGCAGCTGAAAACCAATATGTAGTATCTTGAAATTTCGATTGAATCATAATGGTCTGCGAAACCATTTACAACAGATACATAGAGGTTCACTGGTTGGAACATATCTGCTGTTGTCAATATTGAATGGTCTGTTATTTCTACATGTAAAACGGCTAATCACCAATAAAAACGGAACTAGAACCTAATTGACACTTTTGACTGCGTCATTCAGAAATAAATCTATATTTATGCTGTGATATGGCGGTTTTGGCAAGGGTATAAGGTCGAGGTTTCACGACATAAATGATCCTGGCATTTGATTACCGTAATTGAATTATTTTCGATTTTTCATCGCTCGGCTTGGACCCATGGCACTGTTGAGAAAAATACGTCAAGCCGCTAAGTTCAGCCAATGGATACAACATTACAGTCGAACGGAGAAGGAAGAGAAGGAGGGAAATGTACCATCCATACGATATATCTTACGTGGCCCAAAAACTACACATCAGGTTAAGACTGACGTATGGTTCGGTTTAACGTTAGTTTATTTAATTTCCTTTGTACATTGATACTTGGAGGCGAAGTGATCTCCCATTCTATGGTAACCTTTCGACCGATTGTCATAAATCACTCGCCCTCTGTAACTTCTGCAAGCAGGCGGAGCGGTATCATCCGAATCCTGAGATTATTTTGAGATCCAATTTAGCTATGAATCAGTCGATCTTTGTTGATGTACAAGACATTGATGAAAGTAATCTACGTGGAACTAGCTGAAGACATATAAATGAATTGGAGCTTGAGTTGGAAAACTCACTGGCCGTTTGTCATGTTTAAGATACAGCCTTGGGTAGGCAATTAAATAAGATTGTGCTTTCCCTTTTGATCGTTCGAGCTGTTTCCCGTTTTTGAGCTATATGCGATTATTATTAAATTGCAAGGGTTGGATATTTTAGTTGACGCAAATACTAATCACATCTGGCGGAAACAATTACGCAGTGACATTGCAAATTGGAAATTAATTTGGATAGAGAATAATGGTCAGTGATTATGATTATGTGAAGATCATCATACTGACATCATTGAAAACTGTTCACTGATTCTCTGTTCTTAGAAACCATCTTGTGTCTTTTATTAATTTTAGTTCCTAGACATTTTGGAATTGGTACTGACTGTCATACGAAATAGATCTTTCGATTATTGACGCAGAAATTCTTTTATGGGAGCTGAATATTGAAACTGACGCTTGCTATTTAGTTCTTTACACTATATGTTAGTATTTCACTTCATTCTGAATATATAAATGAAAGCATAATGCTGATAAATGATGCTTCTATTTTTTTCAAATAACAACAGTAAAAAAAATGCCTTCAACTTATCTCCCTTTCCAATATTTGCTGATATTCACCAACATGCTGCACTGATACGCTGGCACCAGCTGGTATATTTTATCCCAGTAACCAATCGCTCTCCACTGTTTGGAGGAGGGCTGATTCTGGTCCCGGCCCAACCTTTTTGTGATGACGTAATGAATCTGTAACACCCCAGGCCCGTTATTTGTGTTCTTGTTTTCGTTTCAAAATACGTCTATTTGAGTATAATAGATGTTAAAAGTTATTCCCGATATGATACACATAACACAGGCAGCAGGCTGGCCGACGATCATATAAAGTTGAACCAACTGCGCGGACACAGAATCTTCATGGGTATGAATGGGTCCTGGATAAACAAACGCACGTGTTCATGTCAAACTGAACGTGCAGACGTTAGTATATTCACGTGTGTCCTGTTATTCCATTCAAGCACTATCGAAGTGAAAATTGTGATATGGGATATAAAAAGAAAGGGTAGACTCATCTGTCGGTGCTGACTTATGGATATCCGTATGGCTTGAGTTTATGGTTTATTGATCTATTTCTATGTTTATCTAAGTGAACGAAGACGAAGTCAAATAATAAATTACTGTAGTAGCCCAGTGTAGCCCATGTAAGACTTATTTAAGTGTGGTCTTAATTATGCCCATATACATGTATGGTGAGTTTCTGCCATTTCGTGGCCGAGGCTTGTCTCCTGTACAAATCACTGATTGTAGTTTTGCGACTTGTAAACATGATGGAGAATGAAGCGCTTGGTCGGCGGCAGGCCTCACAGGTATCTCTTCTGAATAAGAACAAGCTTTTTACAAATATCCCCTCGTTTGAGCCGTTTTTTTCTATCTGGCGGTCACATAGTTCATCATTTTCCATCAGATGACCTTATAAGGCTATTACGTCATCGCTCTGATATATTTGTATCTGATATCGCTCAAGCCGGTGCTTGGAGGCGTGCGGTCATGCCTACATGAACAACTGCAACAAAAGCGTGACTGATATATAAATCATCACAAGGACCTCTTTTGGTTATTGTGATGTTTTTAGAATTAAGCAGTCAGGATACGTGTCTCTGGGGTCATATGACTTCTTGTCACTACTCCGACATCGTTTTCCAACACTGTTTTACTTTGTACGGAGAAGCCACATAACAGGTCTGCTCTTGTGTCAGTGCCTATTGTGATGCCCGCCTAATTGGTGTAGTTCTAATGAGGCAGAGACAAGCTCTCAGGCGTAAATTGATTCACGTGCATGCAAGAGGCTTCATCCCAGAAAGTCCTCGTAGGTGTTATATCCTCGAGAAGGTGTTGGTAAACAACTCCTCAGGTAAACCCATACCGTATCAATATGACTCTAGATAGGTGTGGTTCATCGCATAACCTCAATCTTTGTTCCGTGATAATGTCTAATTTGTAATATAAGATTGGTACCACATTTACACAATGCGAATTTTCTTAATTAACGAGCTGTGTAGTTGAGAGACTAAGCTGTTATATAAGAAAAAACCTTGTTCGTACGTGGAGCGTTCAACTATCTCAACGAGTTCATCTCAGTGAGGATCAAGTCACAGCGTAGTAGATACTACGTATACTGAAGTAACATAGGCGAAGGAAAGGGATAGGGGGGACGGGCCAAGCCTGGAATGGGACATCCCATACATCTACTTCGGCCCATATCAAAGTCGACCATAATTTGTTGTTCCACACCTCCCACAACCCATACACTTTTTTGTGACAATCGACCGGAGAAAATCATATGGTGCGGTCTATATATAAAAGATACGGTAACCAGAAATGCTTTTAGCATTGTTTTCAACATTGTTTTGTTGATCAAGGACATTTTTGGTTATAAATGTTTAACTTTATTGACGCGGATATTCTTTAATGGGCGACGGCTGAATAATGAATGACGGACCAGACCCTTGTAATTTGTCTTTTATTAGCGTCATTACACTAATATTAATGCTACAGGGATATACCCAAGAACGAGGGACACGGCATTTCTTCGAAATTCTCAGGTTATAGAATAGGCGTTACTGAAAATATGGTCGAATTGGTGATGAATTCGCTAGTTTTTCTACATGCATGGTTAATACGAAAATGATTTTACAGGCAAACAATTCTTCAATACTGCTTTGAATATGACTCCCCCGTCTGTATGCAAGATCTGCTGTAACACTACAATGCTGCACTGGTCGCCATGTTCGGGTTTGTCCCCTAATGCTGTGAGTCATTTGTGAATTGTGAACTTGAGAGCTATTTCAAGTGACTCTGGCAGTCCTCTTGATATTTTAACCCAGTTAAGATTTGTTTTCCTAACAAATACGAGTGGAGAACCGTACTGGTGACAGTGCTATTTTGGACGAGTGTTACTTTGGATAATTTGTGCCGTTACACGAGCAGAATTTACACATACTCGCAAAGGGAGTTGAAATACACTAGTTTTCATAATTTTAGCCATCTATAAAACAAAATCTGTCAACAAATCAACTTTGAAAAATAAATCTATTCAAACTTTGGCGGGGAATTCGATTTTTGAGTGCAAAATGTATGTAAAATACCTTACATTTATCAAGAACATACTTTTCTTCAATTCTATATATCCGGCTTTGTAATTGGCACTCCCCGACTTAAATGCACAAGGAATAAGGGTGCCCATGCCCTCCGTACATTGCCAATGACACCCGCCGATTTGTTTGGTGCCGTGGGGGTACCTGAAATATCTTCTGATATTTAACGATAAAATTTATTTAACTACATTAACATATTCCAATGAAATAAACAGTATATAAAGAATTAGTTCATGATTAATATGATCACTTGTAGGTGCAGATGAAAAACAATTTTCATTTGTGTCCAAAATAGCACCCTCACTGATACTGCCGAAAGATCAGTTCTGAGTTTCACCTTAAAAGGTTCCTTATCTTGAAAATTGCATGAGGATAACTTGTAAACAACGTCCAAAATCGCAATGTGATCCGTAGACTCTCCAATCGAAAGCACTTGGAGTCAATCTGACTCTCGTAGAACTGAAATTCCCTTCACATCGGACCTAAGATCCTGTAATAGGATAAGTTACTTCAACAACATAGTTATAATTTGCTATACTGTAACAAGGGATTATATTTTAAGTATTTGATGAATATTATGAGACTCGCCATTTATAGACAACAGCTGGATCTTGGCATTTGATTATTCGCTTTTCAAGTTAGACACCCGCCATTTTTATGGGCTAATTTTGTTTACAGACGAGGGCTGCCTACTGAAAGTCGGATAAGACTCTTCTATGTGATTATATGATCCATTCTAACGTTCTTCAGCGGACGAGATCGTTCGCCATGAACCTTTCATTAGAATTCAGCTTATCTGTGGCAAGACTTTTGTATTATAAATATCTCCTGAGAGGACGAAAATAGAGATCTGTCCATTACAACGCATATAAGTGAAGTGGGAAGAGGTGCCGACATACTGACAGAGCCACATGACTTCACAGTATAGTCTTCTGGTTAACCTATTCTAAGGCACATACCAAGAATCTAACGATTCGTTATATGTGTTGTATCTCAGGTACGCTTTTATTGCGCCTGTTCATGTGGCAACTTGGATGACATGACCACACGCCCCGTTGTCGCTGTGACAACTCCTACACTGGGGATTGGTGAGCTGTATCGTCGTCAGATCAAACTTTATCCCCTATCCCCGGATCGACCAAAAAAAAAGAAAGCTGACCCTTCGCGACTTTTTAGCTAATCATATTGAGGTCATTTTGAACCTATTTGCATAACCGTTAGAGTAGAGGATCATGGGTGCATTCAAGATGGCGGCCATGTGCGGCACCAAAAAATCGTCATTTTTCTTAAAAAAATCCTGCTTTTTTTCGAAAAAAATAGGCAAAATATATTTTATTTCACATCAGACTATTATTTACTAAATTATCACGCAATTTGTGCAAAGAAAACATCAATAAAAAGTTCGAAAAATCTGACCGAAAAATCGACCAAAATATGCCTGTTTTGAAGATTACGTTATTTTGACGTCGTTAAAGCTTGACTCAAGGGTAGAGTGGTAAGTTTCAGCCCCTAGCTCAAGGCGTAAGAAAAATATTTAGGTGTGGAAATGCCCCCTCCCCTTCCAGGCCTGGGTAGGTCTCAAAAAGTCCAGGCCAGATAGGGTTAAATACAGTCAGAATACCAGCCTATTCACCGTTCCCAGATAGTCGAGTTTGGGGGTATTTCTGCTCACATCTGTTTTCAAAACGGGGTTAACGCTGCGTCGACATGGAATTCATGGACACCGACGTAGTTCATGGACGCCATGAACAACTTGGCGATGCGATAGTTCTCTGTAACATCGTGACGTCGCCCAATATGACGCTGGAAAGTAATATTCCAGAACCGCACATTCGTTTTCAAAAGGATGTGAAAGCTGCTGTGCACGAAGGACTGATAGGAGTGAGTGACCTGACGCTATCGGCAATACTTAACGGCAATATAATAAAGGCTACTGAACATGAATATACACGAGTCATGGCATGAACATACATACGTGAATATACGGACGGAAAGAGAGTTACTATTCTCTCAACATTCAGTGAACACTTCACCGATTTGGCATAGATACCTGATCCTGTGACAGCTGTATGAAAAGATAATTGCTATTAATGAGGCTCATTCTCGCAGCTGGTATTTTTGTGGCATATATCTTGGAGAATTTCAGTTTTCAGAATAGAAATAGCAGTATCTACTGATACAACTGGATCTCCGGTAAGCACCCATGATATATTTCAGTTAATACAGTAGCTACGTGACTGTAGCGGGTTTGACGTAAGGATTTAATGTGTTACTGGTTGTTAGAAATCACTGCCAAAACGTGGTCCGCTGTGGAAGAAAGCAATGGCCTCTTGCTTCTTTCTGGGTCTACAAACAATTAAATCTGGGAAGACAATGTTCTGGTCAAATTTATACGGGTTTGATACTTCTACATGCAGACCACCTTGTCCACGACACATATTTATTTGGCAAAGTCACTGCACTGTTTGAACCTTTTTCGCATAATGTTCCAAGCAGAACTCTTCGTATAGTTGCCGTCCATCCATGACCGTCAACTGTTTTTATTGGGAATTTTATTTAATGTTACTTCTTCTTTACATTGATGTCTGGAAGAAAAGCTAGGGAGATTCTGCTGGCACCTGGATGTGTTCCAATCCAAAGAGTTGAGATGCAATTTTCTTATATAACATTCAGTATTTGTTGGAGTGTCCTGTCCTATGCCCTGCACTGAGCCGAAGGCGTGCAAGTGAATTGAATAACGATTGAGAAATCTCAATGATCAGCTCAGTTAACCCTACCTGGTTTGGGGGGGGGGGGTGGCGAAATGGCCCCCCCTCGCAAACTTTCTGCGCTATCTCCGGAACGACACAAAATGGAGAGCTGAAACTCCGCGACTTTATAGTTTATCATATTGGGGTCATTTTGAGCCTATTTGCATAACCCCCCCGAGCAGAGGATCATGTGAAAATTCAAGATGGCGGCCACGTAGGGTCCCAGAAAAGTGATGTTTTTGTTATATTTCTTCAAAATTTCTGCTTTTCCGCGGTGAAAAGTGGGCAAAAACTATTTTATTTCACATCACATTAATATTTACTAATTTATCATGCAGTTTTTGCGGAGAAATTTCATAAATAAAAAATTCGAAAAATCTGACTGAAAAATCGACCAAAAAATGCCGTTTTTTAATATGACGTCACTGTGACGTCATCAAAGCGGCCATCTTGGATTTTTTTACATTTTCTGGTAGAGCTTAACCCAAGGGTATAGTGTGGTAAGTTTCAGTTACCTAGCTCAAGGGGTAAGAAAAATAATTAGGGGGGGCCATTGGCCCCCCAGGCCACAACAGGTCCCAAAAAGCCCAGGGCAGATAGGGTTAACAGTAGCAGTTTCAAAACCCAATTGTAGAGTTATGTGTTCCACCTTAGTGATTGGCGGACAACATTAGCGAATTCCTGTTAGTAGGTATGGCACATTAACGTAAAATTAGTATCATGCGTGTGAAGAAAGATCAGGGTTGTAAATGAGTTGTAACAGTCATTAAATAGCGTATGGATTCCGTAAAATTTGATCAAGTTTAGTTTTATTACTAGACATAGGAAAGTAGTTATATTCTGACATACTGTATGGGCAGGAATTCATATATTTGCAAGCTCTGTAGAGATTAAGCGGAGCATAATTATAACCGGGCTCCCAATTCCACGGGTGGAATTTGTCATATTTTGGATGACTTTAGCAATAGACATAAAACCCGATGACGTTTTATCCCTCTTACAATCACGTGAAAAAGTGTTCATCCATTCATATACACGGCAAATGTCAATTATCCGGAAATCTAACGTCGCTCACATAAGGCGAATTTTTCAACACCGTAAAGCGTGAAGTCCTGTATTTAACCAGACGAACCAAATTAAAAGCTCACAAGACCGGCTGCTAATCCAGTGTTCTCGCATTGGCAATTAAATTGATGTCGTACTAAAAGGAGGAGGTGGCAGGGTAATTCAATTGTATTGTGATCCACGTCTCCCATTTAATTGCCATTGATGCACATTGCATCATTGGATAGATGAGATCTACAACGTTTCAGGTTTATTTTTAAGTACGTTTGACAATGTTTTCTGATGGATAAATTATCAACTGGGCGTAATTTGCGATCCATTGTGATTTCTATTGGCATCCTTATGATATCTACTGATTTTATTTTAGCATGTACAGACTACACCTTGAAAAAGATAGATCATCTGGTTTGCGGATGGCCGACTTCACAGGCCTGTGTGGGAAATCGCTGGGAGACTTTACATTACTCGGCATATACAGGCAAGTGATGCTACTCTTGGTTATCTGATATCTCGGTATTGATATGTTCGAATTGCACTATTTGTTGTCAACCGTCCATCTCCGGAAAGGCACGAGGCAGATTAACCCCGCGCCAATCAGATTGTTTTAATTGAAATGCATCGATATCGTGCGTAATAAACTCCTGCAAACCATACTTTACTAGAATATGTCCCTATTACTCAAAGTCTAATTCTGTTCTCTCGTGGAAGAAAAGTGACAATTTCACAGTGCTCACTTTCGTTGTTCTTTGCAATCATCGCATTGTATCACGGCAAGTGATCCACACTAATCACCCTTTTTAAGCATTAACATATGCGCGGCCAAGGTCGCCGAGATTGTTCTCCCACTCGATATCGCGGGTTATAAAAGCGAGTCAGTTGTGCTTGAAATCTGTAAAATTGCGACTGAATCCTTCAGGTCTGCGAAACCTTTTTGCAATAGATATCTCCAGGTTCACTGGTGTAAACATAATGTTCTGGGGGGTTTTATGCATGCGCGTCCGCTGATCGGCAATCGAAACTTTTACAACCGACACAAACGTTCATTGGCACTTTTAATAACCGCAATTGAATTATTTTCGGTTTTCGTCGCTCAGTCAGGACAAATAGCTCTTTTGAGAAAAATACCTCTAGGCGATAGGTGCATACAGTGGATAAATTGCTATCGGAAGGAGAAGAAGAAAATATGCTATTCACTGGGTTTCGTCAGTTATTTGCTGACGTAGCTTCGGAAACTACACTAACGTACGTGACAGATAAACCTAAAGCCTAGATTCTTTTGGAAATGCATTCATATAATTTGCAATGACATTCCTTTATGACTTTATTGGTATATATCCCTATTATTCGAAGTTTAAAGTAAGTCCTCTCGGGGAAGAACAGGGACAATTTTTCCGTGACCTGTTTCGTTGTTCTTTGCAATCATCGTTGAAATTTCTGTGACTGTTAAATCTATTTTTTTTCTTTGTATAGTTATTTATTTATATAGTTTTACCACAAACATAGGCAGCTCTGCCGTATATCTTCACTTGTAGAGATATACACATATACACATATGTCTATCTATACACACATGTACACCTACACATATGCATATGCATATATATACACTACCCTACACATATATGCTTACACATTTATGTACCACACATACATATATTTACATTCACACATACACATATATACATATATTAGTTGAAATAAGAAACTGTATATAGCGAGCGCCTAATAATACCGTTCTCCGACAAAAGAAATATATCGCATTCGTTAGATGAGGGCTATCGTATATGCGCCAAGGGCGAGATAGGGGCGCTGGGATGGGGGGCAAAAAAAAAGAAAAAACAAACAAACAAACAAAACAGGTAAAAAAAATTAATTGGAAGTTACATATTTCTATTTCTAATCAAAGAATACGGGGGAGAACCTGCGTTGTATTTTTTTTTCTTGGATAGCGATACCAACCACTTACATTTTTTTTCTCAATCGACTGAGTTTGCCAGGGGGCCCCACTTTGTTTTGAAGTCTGCTACGGATTTGTTCTTTGTCGCGATCCGCTTTTCCATGTCTCGTGTGTCGTATAAATGTGTTTTTATGACGTCAAAAGATGGCATGTTACTTCGAAATCTATGGGAGTAAATACAAGATTTACTAACACTATCAAGTGATTAAGCAAAATAGATTGTGATTTTATTCCAAAGAGTACATCTTGTAATGTTAGTTTAAGTGTTCTTGTTATATTTGTTTTGGTCAACCGGTCCTGGAAGCTTACCCACACCTCCCTCGAAAACCGGCAATTCCAAAATAGGTGAATTATCGTCTCTTTATCTATAACACCGTATGTATGACGACGAATGGAGTATTCCAGTAACTTTTTTTAAAATTTCAAATTCAACCTGTGCAACCAAGCTAGCAGCGGTCGTTCGCTCTCAATACATGACGGAATTGGGTACCTCAGTATTTCGCGTTATAAGGCTTGAACTGGAGCGATATGTAAGAAATTGACGTCTGGCGACGTAGTCCGGTAGCCAAATCGCAAAAAGGGGTCTAAATAAGGTTTTCGTAGCACCCCCCGCGTAGATTTAGTTTGACCACTGTTTATGAACGAGTATCATCTGCTGGTCAGTTCTAGACCTGATGTAGGCATCTACGGTGGTGCCTAAGGTCACAGCATGCATTTCTTCACCGCTGTCTGAACAAGACAAAATTATCTCTAAGATGGGGGTAGGGGTATTTATGAACGTATATCTTTTTTATTCTTGCACTAAACTTTCTGTAACTTCGCATACTTGACCTCTGAATAATGTTCTATTAGATAACGTAATCCAAGTTACGCCTTTTACGTTTTTTTACGTCAAGATGACGTCATAACTTGGAGGGTACATTTTTCTTCGATTTGTTTTAGAAATGAGACTCAATTTTTTGTTTTGCAGTTGCAGAAACTCTTTTTGCATTCTGCCTGATTTGCATTTGCGAAAGATAATCCTCTCTTCGTTAATTCTAGACCTGGTGTAACCATCTAATATGCACTTCATGGATGCAACATAACCATGTTTAACGGCACCAGAACATGAGAAATATGAAGCCGAAATAGGGGTAGGGGTGATTACGTTCAAATATTTTATTTCTCCCCGAACCCAACGTAATGAAATTTAACACATATTTAGTCTGTGTACGGATCATTCAGATAAAGCAATCCGATTCCGATTATCTTCAATGCTGGTGTCACTATGTCGTTATTATCACCATGGAAGTATTTTTTCTGGACCTTTTGTTGTAATTTTCCAACGGTGTATTGTTACCCTGTTAGCTTTTGCGTGATGTGTGCATTCAAGACCACGAATGCATGACGTCTACGGTAACGAGTAAGGTCGCATGATGCCTTCTCCCAATGTTCTCGAAGTAACACAAAAACAAACAAGGAATGGGGGTAGGGGTGATTATGCTTCGATATCTTCTTCACACTTGGGTCTAGAGAGCTCAAGCTTTTAACACTTTGTGGTCGGATACTAGTTGAGCAAAACGATAAATCAAACTTCCAATACTTCTGGAATGAAGTCTCTGTAATGTCTGTTTTGAACTCTCGTGTATATTCTTTATAGCATAGTCGGTGTTACAGGGCTATATATCGTCGCTCTGAAATATTTGTATCTAATACCGCCCAAGTCAGTGTTAGGGGCCGCGTGGTCATGTCATTCAATATATCCACATGAACAGTCACAATAAAAGCGGGGTTGAGATAAAAATCATCACAGGGGTCACTTTTGGTTCTTGTGATGTTTTTTTAGAAATATGCAGTCAGTATATTTGTCGGTGGGGTAATATGACTTCTTGTCAGTACGCCGGCTTCGTTTCTCACCGCCCGTTTAATGTTACGTTTAATTATGGTATGTGTTTAATATGTTTCACACATGTTAAACTCTGCTCGACTTAGGTTAAGGATTATCAACTAGCTGCTAGTGGTCAACTCTTATCCAAGAACGACTTTACATGAAGTTGCCGCTTGCATGTATTAATCTAGCTTGTGGTCAATTATTAACCAAAAACAGGTCTATATAAAGTTGCCGCTTGCATTTGTTAACTCCATCAGTGCCATGTCCAAATTATGGACATACAGAAAGAAGATGGATTCAACTTTTCTAATCTCACCAATGTTTCGATATCTAATTAGAGAAAACCAGTTAACTTGCTAGATGAAATGATTGAATGTTACATGAAATGAAAGGAATGGATTCAGGCCAGAAAGTATTGAGAAGTAGTGAAAGGCAGATCCCATCAAACTATTTTCAAGTATGATGCATGAAGTGAGACAAAATACATTGAAGCAACAGAAACCCGTGCCCACACAACGTGTATAATCCAAAGCCCTAATTCGTATAACATCCACACCAAAGAAAAATGTGGATGTTCAAAATTGAAAATGTGTACTCAGTTCATATAAATTAATTCGATAAATATATCTCATTCGAAAATGGATACTTGTCAGTTTCTTTGGTTTCATTCTTGAAGCTAGATATACATTATGGGAACGTTCTATTAGACTGTGATACTTAATTGATATTGAGAAACAAAAACAAACATTCCAATGCCTTCCTTTTGTATAAAAACGGTAATTGAAAAAATACGAAAAAATGCAATATATATGAATTTGTCAATACAATAGTTATATCACTAGCAAGTGTCAGATCCGATATCAAGATTCAATAATCAGCCGCAGTCCATAACGAAATTCCGCTTCAATAATCGCAAGACCTATTTCGTATGACAGTTAGCCTCAATTCCAATGTGTATAAAATAAATACAAGAAAAACAGTTTTCGATGATGTCAGCAAGACATAATGATGTTCTATACATAAACTCCGAAATCACTGATCATTATTCTTTATCCAAATGAATTCGTGTCCAGAGTATCAGTCACGCTCTGGATGCGTTGTTCATTTGAACACTATGTGAAAACACATGATATCCAAACAACCCCCAATCTTAATAAATTAATATCCTATCAATTTTCTTCAATCGTACATGTCGCTATATAGAATATTAAGTATTACAATTGAATTTGGTGTTCTGGGCGCCCTTACCATGAATATTTAATAGCATTATGACATCATGGTCCACTAGTCCACTTGCAGTCGGGGAGGGAAGATAGGGTCACAGTGTCCGTTTACACCAAAGACCAATCTATATATCTACCACGTATTATGGTGCCAAAATGTGGGGACCGCGGAAACATGAAAGCGCGGCGTCTAAGTCGACTGAGCCAACCAAAATGTATCTGTCATTAATGTTCCCTTCAAAGCACTATGAAGTGTTCTGAGGATTGGTTGTCACTCGAGTTACTGCAAGCCTGTTAGATCCTTCAAGCGACATATCCAAAAGGGGGAACAGACAGGATTTAATTTTAATTAGATTGAACAGCCTCAGACGTTATAGCCAAAAACAAAAATTAGCTAAAATCTAGTTGCATTGTAAGGCTGTGTTATCTTGCCGTCAGGTATTTGCGCATTCCTCTTCTGTCCAGTTTTGCAAATATCAGGCCAGTCTCGGCAAAATGAGATGTATATATGTGATTAATTGGAGCGATATACAAGAGGTGGCACAAACTGACGTCTGGCGGCTAAAAAGCAAACATATGACTCAACCACAAGCTTTTCTCGACACCTCACATTCAGACCTCAGACCCGAGAATACGGTGGACTTAGCCTTAGTATCTCAGCCGCGCTGTTATTGCAGCTGTTCATGTGAAGAATATGAAGTATCCACACGGCCCCTAGCACCGGCTTAAGCGGATTTAGATACACCAGCTCGGGCGCTGTGATGACAGAGCAGCTCAAACAAATAACTCGTTTGTTGTTAATGGATGAGCATCGAAGACGCCTGATGGCGTAAATGTCTCAGCATGGGGTAAACACGGTGAATGGAAGAATACCCTGAAAAACTAACCTGTAATGCCCGACGTCGTACGGCTTAAATTTCCCACCAAAATAATAAACCTACACATATCTGTCGAATGACATGTACAGGGGGCGGGCCTCGGAGACTAACAGTCCAGCAGCAGATACCTATCATATACAGGTAATACATTGGAGCGATATGCAGAAAGGTGGGGAAAATTGACGACGTCTGGCAACTAAAAGGCCACCATATGACTCGGCTTCCCTCGGCACCTCACATTCCGGCCCAAGAATGAGGTGGATTCTCGAACGTAGCCCAAGTATCTCGGCCGCCCTTTTATTGCAGGTGTTCAGGTGGAGATTATGAAGTATCCTCACGGCCCCTATACCATCTTACTTTACCGAGATATCAGACCATTCCAACACGGTCGCCATTTCGATTCTACCCATATTTCATTGCAAACAAGACTGAGCAAACAGACCATCTCCAGTAATAAAGTCGTTTCTTATTCATTACAATTAATGTTTCCTCCCAATCCCTTGTTGTGATTGTCTTAAAGTTACGTATATCGATGCAAAATTCATTATAATCCAAGTTTTCACAATATAACCTTGAGTGGACAAGAGACATGAGGAATTCCAACTAACCCCGATTTTTGTGGGACACACTCAGTCAGATTTTGTTTTTCTGTCTTATTTCAGGCCAGATTATTAGTTTGTCACACACAAAATTATATTAATTTACTTCTGTACAACACTTGGTTCAAATGAAACCCTTTGAAACACTATCCAGATATAAGCGGAACATTTTATAGAAATAAAGAAAGAAAAGAAAAACAGAACAAGGCGCGATAATCAGACACAAA
>JAVTVY010039466.1:0-16921 GCA_036873755.1 Hanleya hanleyi | reverse complement strand
TCCGGGAATATATTCCCTATGGCTGCCGACTCGAAGCAGGCTGGACTGGGTGAAGAATCCGGCGTCTAGGGCTGATCCCTCTCGATGATGAGTACAGGATAGGAGATCTCGGCGTTATGGCACAGTGTGCGGCTTTCGTTTACGAAATCTGCTTGCCGTAGTACCGAGGTATGGCTTCGTTGTACGGGTCCAAGCTGGAGTAGAGGCCGGCTCACGGCGTTCTGGCTGAGTCCGTTCCTCATAAGTCCGTGACTCCTTGGATGTGGAGTCTCGGTGATCTGTACAAGTCCGTTCTGCTTGAGTCCGTGACTTCTCAGGTGTAGACTCTCGGCGCGCTGGATAGGTCCGTGTGGTATCCCGCTCCGTGATACGGCTCCGGGTGCGTGGTACGGCTCCGGGCTGTAGTTTCCTCCCGCGGTGCTCCGGTATCGGAGTCACGGTGGTCCGGATAAGTCCGTGAGGTCTCCAGTTCCGAGGTACGGCGCCCTGGATAGGGCCGTGATCACTGGATAGGGCCGTGATTCCTTGGAATCCCGGTCCCTGTAGGCCTTGGCTTGTCCGACTCCCGGCGTCCGGTATAGAGCCGTGACTCCGTGGAACCGGTGAGCTGTGCTTGAGCCGGGGTCCCGCTGTAGTGGTGGAGTCCGTGATCTTGATTCTCGGACTGCCTTTTCGCCGTGTCCCTCTGTGTCTCCGGGGTACGGCGGTTCTTTGGGGACTTGGATGAACGGGAGTTGGTATCCGAGTACTCGCTTTGATCCGTGTCTGTGACGGGGCTGTCTAGTAGAGTCCGTGTCAGCACTCTAGCCGGTGCAGTAGAAGTAAACCGTATCGCCGTGGCTTGGGCTTGATTGGTCTGCACTTTGCCTATTCTCTCGGTATCCCGTTAGTCTCTGTAGGCTCTTGGCTTGACGGGGTCTCGGAGTTCTGCATTGGGCTGATCTCTCAGAGCCATGGTCCCGTATGCTGATCTAAAGTCCGTGGTCTGTAGGTGTGGACTCCCGGTGAGACGTAGACTCTCGGCGTACTGGATAAGTCCGAACTTCATAGGTCCGTGTCGTTCTCTGTCCCGAGGTACGGCTCCGGGCCGTAGTACCGCCTCTGGAAGTAACCTCTCTCTCCGATGGTCGGGTCCGAGGTGCTCTGCAGTCGGAGTCCCGGCGCTCTGAGGTGTCGAGGTCCTTGAAGGTCCAGGGTACGGCTCTGTCCCGGGTCCCGGTTCTCCACCAGGTCCCGGCTGGCAGACTTGTCTTTCTTGAGTTGCGGAGACTTGGATGAACGGGAACTGTAATCCGAGGTCTGCCCAGATCCGTAGTTGTAACGGCTCCGGTATAGAGTCCGTAACTCATCTTCTCCGGTGAACTTGAACTAGGCCGTCTTGGGTCTGTAACTTGTTCCCCGTCTTAAAATGTAGCTCCAGGGTACTGCTTTTCGCCGTGGAGCTGTGATCCTGTGTCCGTGATCTGTACTGTTTCACGGGACTGTTGTGAAGATTCCACTGGCAACAGTATCGTTTTCAACGATAAGTTGCTGGTAGGAACTTCGTTTACAGCCAAGTCGTTGAAGAGGGCCTGAGTAGCTTGCTTCTCAGCTGGACATCTTGCCAGGTCAATGGCCGCTCTCCAGAGTTGACTGCGTCGCCATAGGTGACTGTAAACACACCTTTGAAAACAAAGAAAAATGCAAGTCTTTAACTGATTAAAACTGACGACATTCTTCGTTCCTATAAATCTTTATAGCTGGGCGACTACGTTGGTTCATAATGAACTACGGGAGAGAAAAAATAACCCTAGAGTGCGTCTATAACAATCCAAAAGTTACTGTTTACAGGAGCTCTTTCAAAACAGGTCTTGTCACCAAGACTGCAAAGGAAAAAGAGTGATGGACATGCGCGGAGTGCACGCCACCTGGCGGACGATCGACGCAGCGATCAAGGGAGATAATTTTGTTTGCAGGAGATCTCCAAATGGAGGATATTGGCATTTAAGTGATAACAGGTGAAGATTTGGGACACAAACTCATGATTTTTAACAATTTCACAATTTTGGGGTCACAGTGACCTTGACCTTTGACCTTGACCCACATTTGGTATGTGACACATCGTGTCCCCCTAATGTATCTACTGACACAACAAATGTTATTTGTAATAATTTCCTGATTTTGGGGTCAGTGACCTTTGACCTTGACCTATTTTTTTTGGTATGCGACACTTCATTTCCCCCTATTGAATCCACTCATAAAAAATTAGTAATTTTTATTGATTTTCTGATTTTTAGGTCACACTGACCTTTGACCTTGATTCTGGGGTCACAGCGACCTTGACTATGGACCTGGATCTAAATTTTGGTACATGACGAAACGAATCCCCGTAATTTCTCAATGGACTCAAAAAATCATGATTTTTAACAATTCCACGATTTTGGGGTCACAGTGACCTTGACCTACATTTTGGTAGGTGACGCATTGTGTCCCCCTAATGTATCTACTGGCACAAAAAAATGTTATTTTTAATAATTTCCTGATTTTGGGGTCACACTGACCTTTGACCTTGACCTATTCTTTGGTATGCGACACTTCATTTCCTCCTATTGAATCCACTCACAAAAAATTAGAAATTTTTAATGATTTCCTGATTTTTCAGTCACACTGACCTTTGACCTCTGACCTCGACCTACATTTGGTATGCAACACATCGTTCCCCCTAGGGCATCCACTCACCAAAAATTAGAACTGTAGATAGAAAACTGTCAACGATCAATGATTTCCTGATTTTAGGCAACAGTGACCTTTGACCTCTGACCTCAACCTTAATTTTGGTACGCGACACATCGTCTTCACCTAGCGTATCCACTCACAAAAATTTGCAACTGTGGATAGAAAACGTTCACAGATGTAGACCGGACACGAACACTTCAGTGATTTCCTGTTTTTTTAGGCCAGTGACCTTTGACCTCTGACCTCGACCTTCATTTTGGTACGCGACACATCGTCTCCCCATAGGGTATCCACTCACCAAAAATTAGAACTGTAGACAGAAAACTGTCCCAGATATAGACCGGACACGGCGGACGGACAGACGGACACACGGACGGAAACCGCCATCACATAATACGTCCGCCTTTTGGCGGGCGTATAAAAATATAGGTTGGTGTCCATTTTTTAGCTGTAGGCAACGTTAAGTGGACTGACCCATACTCAATTTGATAACCCAGAAAGCATAGGGAATAGCCCTAGTTTTGAAGCATATTCATGAAAAATTCATATAAATAGTATTTAACTTTTTCTTATATTCTAACTGTTTGCAGATAATCACAATGTCTATCAAAATTTAGCAATTTCGATGGATGTTGGTGTGCAAAATTCTCCGCTAGAAGGCTTTTAAAGGAAATCCCATCTCTTAACCTAGGGAAGGGAGATAACCCAATGGAAAAACAGGCAAAATGGCTGCCAAAGTCAAAAACCACCAGCGGACATCCTTGAAATAAGCACCTGGCATTTATAATGAATCCCCTCTGCAAATCAGTGAGTGAGTGAATATGATTTAACGTCACTTTCAACACTATTTCAGTCATATCACAATGTTTGGTTCCAGGTATTCCTTTTCACACCCGGAAACAACATGGGTGCCCCAGTTAGTCATAACAAGCTCTCTGAGGAGCTGAGGCCTATTCTTACCATGACCTGGAATGTGCACAATGACACCAACGTCAATCCCCGGGAGCCCCACGGGGCCTCTCTCAGAGTGAGATAGCCTCTCTACATACATATACAGATATCATGAGTTAAAAGGTCATGGTACATAACATATCCTCTGATGGGTGTGATAGGTCATGTGCCTTATTTTCTGGCTTGTATATCGGTACTTACCCTCTGTGTTCCAATGTTTTGATATTGAAACCAAGAGTTGGAGAAATGGTATCTATGTCTTCTCCATTAAACTTCTTTAAAATTGTTGTCTTTCCAGCATTATCCAATCCTCTGATACAATAATCAAGGAAATAACCATTTTGCATGTAGAAAATATAAAGTGTGAAGAGATATTTAGTATAAAAGGTGGATTTCAATGGATTCACTGGGTTACTCAGCTGCACTGAAGAAAAGATCAACCAGTCCACACAAAGTAAGAAGTAGTCAAATTGTGTATCTACATATAAATAGATGTAAGCGTAATCCTTTTTCAGCAGGAGTCTACAAACTTCATCTCTTGGTGATCAGACATGAAAGGTTCACACACCATTGATTGTAGTAGATAAGTTTAAAAACAACTCACATATCCATCAATAACTAAAGGGCTACAGTCCCGTTGATAAGAATCTACTCAGAATATTATTTTCCATGAGAACAGATTTTGAATATCCTGGATACATTTGACTAGCCAACCTGTCCCCCAAGGTTCAAAATACTCCACTAGAGCAGACTCCTCCTTGAAGTATGGCAGCCAAACATGGAAGGCCAGCTGAGCCATCCTGCATCTGATTTTGGGCTTTGCCCATTTCACATATAACCATATCTCCAATAAATGTGGTATGTTTCCTAACTTTCTCTACCCTAGTTCACTTTTCTATCTGAGTAAACCCCGCCCCATCACACCTACTTATAAGAATGGATGAATGGATGTATGAACAAGCCACACAACCCATTTCTCTCCATCCTGGCTAAAACCAGGGATATCTGTAAGTTCGCCTTTGGCTCACAAATAGAAACCTTCATGTTGTGAAGATGATTTCCCTCAACTTCTGACCTACACATGATCCCTCTCAATCACAACTGACAAAATATTAGCTTGCATGTATTTTCCTTCTATCAAGCTCTCTCACTCTCACTTACAGGTATCTGACTGAGCCTGGCATCAATTCCTTCCATGTGTTATCATAGTCACAATGAAATATCCTGCTTGCTAATCACCCTTGTCTATTTAACAATCAACATATCACCATTGTGACTCCCCCATCATTCCCTCAAGTTTCTTCTCACCCAATGCCCACGATGCTTAATATTCTTCATTACTGTTCCCGTTCCACCTTCCCACCTTTTAACTCCTCTATGTTCTAAACATCCGAGTGTCCTGTAGATTCGCATGTGAGGTACCCTTCTCAGAAAATTTTGCATTACTACCTGTGACCCAAATTTGGTGACTTTTGATAACTATATATTTCAGAGGTCAAGGTCAAAGTTCAAAAATGTCAAAAAATTCTTCCGCTACCACCATGACTACTTTTTCATACATTATAAGCAAAAGATGGAGGTAGATAAAACAGCTTTCAGATGATGCAAGAATCACCTTTCTGTGCACCATATCTACAGAGATAATGACAAGTTTTGTCGGCCCTGTGGAAAATTGGCCTTCGTGGCTGAACGGGCCATCAACTTTAAATAAAGTGTTTTATTATTACAAGTTGAAAATGGCAGGTGATGAACATTAGGTCATATTTGAAAGAAGTTGTTGACCTATAATTCGGGATCCAAAGGTTTTCTATATATTCTAATGACCAGGCCAGATTTCAAGAAAATTAATAACGATTATGTCCAATCTTCAGTCGATTTGGTGTGGAATGACCCCTCTGTTTCTGCCCTAATTGCCCATGCATCCTTCACAAAACTGGATATGATATTGAACTGGATATGGCTCTCAATCTTATCCAGAATATTACCACCAAGCCCAAAACAAGTCTGATATGCTAGGTCATCGTCATCCCCCCTCATCCTCCCCCATCTGCTTTTTAGCCCACCATCACCAGATGGTGGGCTATTCAAATCGCTTTTCGTCCGTGGTCCGTCATCCGTGGTCCGTCAGTCCGTAAACAATTCTTGTTATCGCGATTTCTCAAGAACTAGTTTATGGGTCTTTCTCAAATTTGGTACACAGGTTCCCCTTGGGGTCTAGTTGTGCAAGATACCTTTTTTGGTCCGATTCGAAAATCCAATATGGCCACCAGGCAGCCATCTTGGATTCCCCCATGAAACCTTATCGCGATTTCTCAGGAACTACTGCATGGATCTTTCTCAAATTTGGTACACAGGTTCCCCTTGGGGTTAGTTGTGCAAGATACCTTTCTGGTCCGATTCGAAAATCCAATATGGCCACCAGGCAGCCATCTTGGATTTCCCCATGAAACCTTGTTATCGCGATTTCTCAGGAACTACTGCATGAATCTTTCTCAAATTTGGTACATAGGTTCCCCTTGGGGTCTAGTTGTGCAAGATACCCTTTTCGGTCCGATTCGAAAATCCAATATGGCCACCAGGCAGCCATCTTGGATTTCCCCATGAAACCTTGTTATCGCGATTTCTCAGGAACTACTGCATGGATCTTTCTCAAATTTGGTACACAGGTTCCCCTTGGGGTCTAGTTGCGCAAGATACCTTTTTTGGTCCGATTCGAAAATCCAATATGGCCACCAGGCAGCCATCTTGGATTTCCCCATGAAACCTTGTTATCGCAATTTCTCAGGAACTCCTGCATGGATCTTTCCCAAATATGGTACACAGGTTCCCCTTGGGGTCTAGTTGTGCAAGATACCTTTTCTGGTCCGATTCGAAAATCCAATATGGCCACCAGGCAGCCATCTTGGATTTCCCCATGAAACTTTATCGTCATTTCTCAGGGAGTACTGCATGGATCTTTCTCAAATTTGGTACACTGGTTCCCCTTAGGGTCCAGTTGTGCAAGATACCTTTTTCGGTCCGATTCGAAAATCCAATATGGCCACCAGGCAGCCATATTGGATTTCCCCATGAAAATTTATCGTCATTTCTCAGGAAGTACTGCATGGATCTTTCTCAAATTTGGTACACAGGTTCCCCTTAGGGTCTCGATATGCAAGATCCCTTTTCCGTTCCGAATCGAAAATCCATTATGGTCACCAGGCGGCCATCTTAGACTTCCCATGAGATTTTGTTATCTTGATTTTTCAGGAAGTACTGCCTGGATCTTTCTCAAATTTGATACACAGGTTCCCCTTGTGGTCCAGTTGTGCAAGATACCTTTTCTGGTCCGATTCCAAAATCCAATATGTCCATCAGGCGGCCATCTTGGATTACCCCATGAAACATTGTTATTGTGATTTCTCAGGAACTACTGCATGGATCTTTGTTAAATTTGGTAGACAGGTTCTCCTTGTCGTCTAGTTGTGCAAGATACCTTTTCTGGTCCGATTCGAAAATCCAATATGGCCAACAGGCGGCCATCTTGGATTTTCCCATGCAACTTTGCTATCGTGATTTCTCAGGAAGTACTGCATGGATCTTTCTCAAATTTGGCACACAGGTTCCCTTTATGGTCTAGTTGTGCAAGATACCTTTTTTGGTCCGAATCGAAAATCCAATATGGCCACAAGGCAGCCATCTTGAATTTCCCCTTGAAACATTGTTATCGTGAATTCTCAGGAAATATTTCATGGATCTTTCTGAAATTTGATACACAGGTCCCACATGGGGCCTAGTAGTGCAAGATACTATTTTTGGTCCGATTCAAAAATCCAAGTTACGCTTCAAATTATTACGGTATTCTCGAGTTGTGACGTTGCCTCACAAGAGTCGGCAGATCAAACGGTGGGGCATATTCTATATATTGACTATAGAGAATATCCATACCTTCACCCTCCATATCAAGGAGTTCAAATAATTCGTAATTAAAATGTATTTCTTCAAATTTAAAATCAGTTTTCTTCAGTCCATGCAGTAGCAAGTGAACTGCTCCACCCTTTCGTCTGCCGGCGGGTCGGCTACATGAAGGGACGTCACTCTTGTGACTCAACGTCAGAACTCGACAACTGTAGACTACTGCATGTTTCTATCCAAAGGAGATAATCAGGATTCAGGCACTTTTGAAAATACTACAAAACAAAGGCGAAGGATCCTCCGCACATGTACATTCACTTTCAGACTAACTTTGCTCATTTCTCTTGAATTATAACAACCGACAGAAGTACAGTTTCTAGAAATCTTGAAACTTAGATTATATCTTGGTGTTTTTCAGTGTCCCTTTTCCGATCTTTTTCGCTCAGATTCGAAATTCTGTAAACAAAATTACAAATCAATCGTTTGTTCTTAGTAACAGTGGACAAACAGATCCTCTAGTCATTAGCTTACAATTATCGGACAATGGTGGGCACCAAGATCCTTCAGGATCTCTCGTTTATGTGTGATGCTATCACCTGATCTTTCAACTCAGCCCTCCTTGCCCTGTTCCTCCCACAAGAAACAAGACATGTTTCATATCCTCCAGCACCCCACATGTTTCACACTTATCCATTGTATCCTTGTTTCATCCTATTCTTGTACTTGTAATCAATGACCCTGCCCTAGCCTCCATGGACTCAGGCAATGGACCCAGCCAAATACAGTCCATCCCATCTCTCCACTCTTGGACTAGCCAAGTTTCCATGTCTTCTTTCATTCCATCACTACACCATGCTGCCTCTTATTCAATTTACATGACAGTCCGGGACCACTAAGTTCTGTGGTCTATTCAGCTCTATCCGGCAATAAAACAACCCTCCCCGTTCTCTCTATCCACTATTTTTATCAAGTTCGGCAAACAGTTTGATAGCCGTGAGGAGCTGTCTGCAATCAGTCTTGAAATATCAACAGCTGATTGAATTTCTCTGCCAGCATCTTAGTATGGGTCACATGATTGGCATGTATTACAGTCAGGCCTCCCGCCACTTTTCAGAAATTTTAATTATGGTTTTATGTCAATTTTTGTGAAAATTTATGATTATTTTATGCTATTTTCAAGGAAATTTTATGCTTTTTTATGCTTTTGTCATCTATTTTTTATGATTTTTTTATGACTTCTCATAAAAGTAGAGTCAAAGTGAATATTGGAGAGGTACAATGTCATATGTGACAAGTTGAGAATGAGCGGATAGAGAGCCCTGGCTACATGTACATGACTAATGCACTAATAACATAGCCCATCACAGAACCAGGTATTGTATACGTAACATTATATGTACATATTGGAACTCGTGGGCATGCCCAGTACCAGATTTCGGAGGTTTTAAGTGCAGTTCGTCAAACTGACCAATTTTTTTTTATAAATTTGATGCTATTTTATGCTGTTTACTCATTTTTGCCAAAATTTTATGATTTTGACGGGGTGATGTAGACCCGTAGGGACTAATGGTCCTGTCTTATAGTCAGAAAAAAATTGAGCACCGGCTCTGTGTCTTGCTAACACAGCAAAAAATAGAGTTCTTACACGACCAGAAAGAGGTCTGAAACTTCCTTCTTTAGAGTGTCCAGGTTTCTGTGTTTTTAATGTTCGCGTATAGTTGCAGGTCTGATATGTTTAAGTTACATTTCCATTTATCTAATTTTATGCGTGTTTTCGTTCATTTTCCAGTGGCACTACTTTGGTGCTCAAAATATGTCGTCTGCTAAACCACAGATTTTGAGAGGCGCATGTTGAGTGATTTTGTGGGTCTAACTCATTCTCATTAGAAAGCGTGTTTGGGCAGTAATTTAGTATTAAATAATACCAGTATAAGTGTAATTCATTGTAGAAAACAATGGGATATTTCACTTTGCCTGTATTCATTTACATTTTCATGAAATATGTGTGTTGAGTTACAGTTTGGAATTTTCACCATTTAAGCTTACCTCTCAAGACCCTCTGCATTATCTTTTTATGGTAAGTTTCTAAAATCCAGTGGTGGTCAAATCATTTACGTAATAATTTCCCTGTATTCAGAAATGTTTTCTTTCCATTCTGCTTCTGAAATATTCATGGAATGTTGCAAGCATTTCCCCCTGATCAACAGAAAGAGCTCTGCATATCACAGACACGCTGTGTTTGAAAATGTAAGGTGACAGGGGAGATAACCAAATAGAACTGTAATATACTGGGGGTATAATGGCAGTAGGAGGTATATGTATATAATATGATGCCATGAGAGGATGCATCCCAGCATAGCTCCAGTCCATCTAACCATGAGGATTTTACATTGTATCTCAATACTCATTTTTACCCCTCGGCCAATTTTGGTCATGGGATATTGTCGTCTTATACGTCCGTCTGTTCGTACGTCAGTACGTGAGCGAGATATCCGGAAAACGGTTCCACTGAAGAATTCCAAATTTGGTATGCTTATTTACCTAGTCAAGGACCAGAAGCCTATTGAATTGGGAACTGATTGGGTGGAAACCTTGGCAGCCATCTTTAATTTTATGCAAAATGGATAATGATCCATATCTTGGAAACCATTCAACTGTTCAATACGAAAGTTGGTATACATCATCGATACATCAAGCAACTTTCAATGAATTACCAAACCGGCTTTTCTGGTTAGCTGGAAATCCTGGAGGCCATCTTTAATTTATTTAAAATCGATAATGATACATATCTCTGTTACCATTCAATTGTTTTATATGAAAGTTGGTATACATCATCGATGCATACAGATACTTTAAATCGAGACCTGATTGACCGAAAACCTTGGCGGCCATCTTTAATTTATGCAAAAATTTTAATGATATATATCTCTGATATCATTTATGTGTTCTATACCAAACTTGGTATACAGCATCGGTGTATCAAGAGACTTGCAATGAATAACCACATCAGTTCCTCTGAGTGGGGAGAAGGATGGGTGGCCATCTTAAATTTACGCAAAATCATTAATGATCTCGTTCTCTAATACCGTTCAAGTGCTCGATGTAAAATTTGGTATACATCATCGATGCATCAAGAGACTTACGACAAATGACAGTTCTGGTTTCTCTGACTGGACGGAAACCTTGGTGGCCATCTTTAATTTATGCAAAATCTTTAATGATGTATATCTCTGATACCATTTCAGTGTTCTATACGAAACTTGGTATACAGCATCAATGTATCAAGAGACTTTCAATTAATAACCACATCAGTTCCTCTGAGTGGCAGGAAGGATGAGCGGCTATCTTTACTTTATGCAAAATCATTAATGATCTCTATCTCTGATACCGTTCAAATGCTCGATGTAAAATTTGGTATACATCATTGATGCATCAAGAAACTTATGTAATGAATACCGGTTTCTCTGATTGGACGGAAACCTTGGGGGTCATTCCTAATTGCAAAAATTTTGATAATCTGTATATTTCTGACTTGACTGCTTAGTGTTCCTGACATCTTGGTTCAAATTGAATACATTATGAATGTACCCAAAGCTGAGGGGTTTTCAGATGCGCAGCTTCGTATTGTTATTTACTGCTGAAGGATATGCTTTCTATTATCTGAAAAAAGTGAAGAATTTTACAAATATTGGTAACATGCAGTGAAGACATTATTTTATCATTTCATCAGGTTCGTTTCATGATAAATGTCTGTCCCAGCGGTCACAAGTTATTTTTATTTTAATATATATATGTGTGCAATTACACTAATGCACTAGAGATCCTTGTTGAGAGGAATGTGTGAGACTACAAGTATGGCTCTTCGCCATGGGATGGAACATCAAAGAGTTAGTGGAATTATTCCAACAGCCTATTTTACATGTAAATAGCCCCGTTTCAGTGCCTAAGGCTCTAGTTATGATTTTATGCCACTCTGGGAGGTCTGTTAACAGTGTACCGATCACATGACCTGTATGAGGAAGATGGTGGTACAAGTGAAAATTAAACTGGTCGTTGATGTTTGAAGACTGACTGCACACACATAAACTCCTCATGGCTAACAAATATTTTGCCGAACTTGATAATAATAGCAGACAGTGAGTGAGGAAGGGCTCCTTTTTTTCTTTCTTTTTTTTTTGCCGGACAGAGCCGAGTGGCCCATGAAGGTTATTGGTCTTGCCATTAAGAGTTTTTAAGACCCTTCCACCATATTCCTTCAATAGAACAGTTAAGAATTATCAGGTATGTGTTTGATCCTCAATCTGGGTCTTTATTTTCCTCCGACGCCTGAAGGGCTAAAGGAGGACTATAGTATTGGGGTCCGTCCGTCCGTGCGTTGGGGTGACTTTGTTTCCAGACAATAACTTTAGAAAAACTGAACAGATTCTTTTCAAATTTGGCATTTGGGTACCTCGCCTCAAGATCTCGCTTGGGATTGTTTTTCACACCCTTCACCTATAAGTAGCGCTACCTGGGGGCCAAGTTAAACTTTTGAATCTGTCCAACTTAGTTTCCGGAAAATAACTCCTGAAAAACTGAACGGATATTCTTTTTAAATTTTTTTTAAATTTTTGGACTAAGACATGAAAACTTGGATAATTTTCGACCCATTTGCCATCCAATTTAACGGCAACCAGTTTGTTCCATTCTCTCTCACCATTCCTGGTCTCTGTTAGTTTAACATATTTTGTGTCGTGATGATCATCTCTACTTCCCTGCATCATCCTGGGTTGTCTGTTTGTCATGTCTGTTCTGAGATCTTCCTCTCATGCAATTATTGCCCCTTCATTCTAACGAGGAGCCCATACTAGTTTACCTTCAATATTCCTACTTTCTCAACCAGTTTACTCCACCCACGTTCAGACTTCTCCATCGCCGCAGGTAACTATGAAAGAACTTGTGTAACTTGTTGAGAGAGACCCCATATTTCGACACCCAAACTTTAACATTGTAGAAATATTTCCATCAGATTCAATCTGAGGGCTATAACAATTGAATGTCATAGCTGGTGATGAAATGAACAAAGGATACAACATCAATAACCGAACTTCTTTCTCTTTCTGTTTCATTTTCTTCAAGATTGTGAGGAGTCCCATTTTGAACTGACAGGTGCTATGTGATCTTTCGTATGTAGAGGTAAAAACGGTTCGGCAATACCGATTTTACGACATTGACAGACCAATTTGCGGCAGTTGGTTCGGGAAAAATGGCTTCACCGAAAAAGAAGGCGGAGAGGGTTTGGGACTTTGACGTTTCTAATCCCAAATTACACCCAAAGGGATTCACTATTTACAAGGTTACGTGCAAGGTAATGCCCCATCACATAAATAAAACTAATCTGAGTGCCGTTTGCACCCTGAGATTCTCTATTGTGGAGCCAGACACACCGAATCAAAAGTCGGCTGTCGTCCATTAATTTCGTATTCGGAAATCATCAGGTCGGGGAAAGGTTGAAATTGGCCTGAATCCCCCCAAATGAGCTAATGCAGGAGTCAAGCGAAACCCCCACCCCCCCAACCTCGGGGTTTAGTGGGGACTTAGCAAATGAGAGTTGTTAAAATGCTTCAATGCCCTACCCCGTGGGGCAAAACATTGAAGTGAATCCCCACCTAAACCTCAACCAAATACAATTTATGTCCCATCCCTAGGTAGAAGAAGTCTTAACTGAATCCCAAGATAATAAGGACTGAAAACGTGTGAAAGCCCCACTCCCTGGGGCGCAAACATGTTGTGAATCCCCAGGTAATCCCCCACTAAGCCGGACCCTTGCCCGAGGTTGGGGGGGTGGGGATTTCGTTTGACTCCTGCATAATTCCGCCCAGTTTGAGTGAATGTCGTCATAAATCCTCACCCCAATTAGGCGGTATTATTCGTTACCCAAAGTGTTTCCTCGCGTTCATCCAAAGACGACCACGACTTGGAAAGATAAATTATAATGTTCAGCGCAAATGTCCAGGACCTCCTCTCTAGAAAACTGTAAAATTCATATTTTACCGATAAATTTCAGCCGATATGGGCTGAATTTGCTTGCGCGATTTCAGTGGCCAAAATTAATTACTACATTGAACTTTGCAGGAAATGTATTTTTTTCTAAGAAGATGTCAAAGGACGAAATACTTGGATGGGGTGGTAGGCAATTTTACATAATCCGTGTAGTAATTTCGGCCATCGCACGAGCAAATTCAGTCCGTATCGGCGGGTCACATGCTAGTCCCGTGCACCAGAGGCTTAGCCAGGATTCTGAGTTACGGAGTCCAAAAGGCCGGGGGGCAGGGGGCCGCCGTTGAGTCCCCCTCCTAGGCGTGGGGTCTGGGGCCCGCCCAGGGCCCCAGAAGCTCTGGGGTCATTAATGCTCTCAGATCGAATCTGAGGCATATACAACACTATTGTGTGTCCCAACTAATCTATTGAGAACGTTTTGTTTGATTTTTTGAGAAATATATATTGTTGTGTTCTGAAACTTATGTCACTGGTAAAATGCAATTATTATAGTATTCATTCAAAATATTAGCAAACAACATTCTGTAGAACTATCTGTTTGAAACATTTTCTGTTTTGGGTGTCATTCTCTGGGTTAAATATTGACGTCAGCCATTGTTGATTTAGACCAGTTCAATACTCGTAGGTTTGATAGGCATTCTATTCCATTCATGGAATTTTTACAGTTCCACAAAGTCACAAATCAACAATAATGCCATGATGTCACAATAAGACGTTACAAAGACAATTTATCAATACTGACCACAGTAGCAATGTCATAGCGTTGACCCTGACGTCACAATAGAAAATGACAACCTCTCGCTCCTATGCACATATGGGACATTCCCCCTCAGCCTTGGCGACGTCAAAATTTAACCCAGAGAATGACCACCCAAAACAGAAAATGTTTCAAACAGATAGTTCTACTGTGTGCTGTTTGGTCATATTTTGACTGAATACTATAATGTTTGCATTGTACTAGTGACATAAGTGTCAGAACACAACAATATATGTTTTTCCAAAAATCGAACAAAACGTTCTCAATAGATTAGTTGGGACACACAATAGCTATAGAACCTTTGCTGTGTAGGTGGGCGTGGCTGTTCTTCCCTACACAGCTGTAGTTCCTTCCCATCACATTTCGTACCACGAAGTTTTGGCCTCCGAAACGCCTGTGTTTCGGAAGATTTAACGGCTGCACATACAAGAACACAGTAGCTGGTGATAATAAAATGTACCTCGTTATTCTCCTTGTAGTCTTTTGTCACTTCCCGCCAAGTTAGAACTCTCGGTATTCCCTTATTCTTAAGTTATCATCAATTGTTCAAGATTCTCGGGGATTTGAATATTCAGCTGACCTCCATTCAACTGTCAGTGATGTAAATTTCCCTTGCACGGACTTTGCCGGAGATGGCGGTGTCTTTGAAAACAAGCCGTGGCGCATGCGTGATTATTCAGGTCAGGTCGATGACGGTCCAACGAATGCGCGTGTACGTGGGCGTGGCTAACGGAGACATTCAAAATATGAGACCAAAATATGTCAGAAAACTCCATGAAGGCGTGATTAAAAGATGATATCTCAAGAACGAGGAATTATTAAGTGTTGAGAGTTGGCAGGCGGCGAGAAGGACCAATGTAGAGGAAAATGAGGTATAGTTTATTACTATTCGCTGCCGTTTTATTTCGTGTGCAGTTAGGATATTGGACAACGTCATTCAAAGTTCAATGTGTGGGATGTATTGTCTATAGGAGGAACCTTGGCTGTGAGTCGATTACAGAGCCATTCGAGACTACAGCCATTCCTGGGCTAATACAACACTTATTTGTCATGTGCATTACCAAAACTCAGGCCATAGTTTTAAGCCTACAATTATGAAATAAATTGTTAAACTTGTTCTGCATATTTATAATAATGCTATTTTATTCATTGATTTTGTTTCTGGAAATAAACTTATGTTCCTTCATTGATTTAGAGTTAAGTTATTTTATTCTTAATTATAACTAATTCTTCTTACCAAGTTTTGTGTACATTGAGTAATTTTAGTCTTTGCTCTTTCATAATTGATTGCACTAAACTGTACAAACAAACTGAATGCATTAAATTTTATTTCACCCCTACTAAACTGTACAATCACAAACTGCATGCATTATAATTTTATTTCACCCCTACTACGAAAATGAATTGGCCCGCTTACTGGACTCCAAAGTACAGCCCATGCATGTCCACGGACGAATCCATTGTGTCGAGAAAGGGTGGACGCGTTAAAATCACTGGGACCGATTCAGTGTGAGTTCTGTGTCATACTAAATTATTGTCGCGAAGACATACCGGAAATTACTTCTCCAAATGACCTGCTTCCTGCCACCCCAAACTTTCGGCAATCGAAGCAGAAAAGGACATTCCCCGCGTCATCGAATCTATTCACGGGTATTTGGTAAGGCACTCTTTCGGGAAACGTCTAACACGTGGAAGCGTCGTGCGACTGTCCCCAGACTCGTCCCAACTGTGGGCCACAGAACTGGTGGCATTTTCCTTTTGAACCGGACTTCTGTCCCTCACTTCGTCTTCTTCCTCACTGTCACTTTCGTTATCACTTTGTTCAAAATTTTGCCTCGCGCTCCAAGACGCGAAAAACTTCGTAATCTTCTGCATTTTGAAAAGTCAGCACACGAGAACTTGTGTGAAGTATGTCGTCTCCAAGCAGGGGTAACCGCATTAAATATGAGAGATGCGAGGCAGAGTAATCTGTGGCGGAGATTTTATAGGTCGCGGAGATTTTATCGGTCGGTCAACTCTGCCGAGTGGAATCTAAAACCTAGGCATTGAATTAGATACGAATGCTGACGGGGGAAATATCAAAATGTCCGTTACGTGCAGCAGGGATTGTTATACATGTTGAAGGAGCGGAGAATAGTTTACGGCTGATTCAACCGCATCCCGTCAAGAACTCTTTCATGAACTTGGCGGAGAAAATATCGGCAGTTTGAAAAGACACTTGACCGTCCAGCAATACGTCCACGCAAATATAAGGCCGTCCAAAATTCCCCAAAATTTTATTTGGGCCGTCCAAAGGACGGCTGGACGGTTAACTGGCTAACTCTATGCCGTGCACTCGACTACCGTTCTCACTTCTTTGACATAAACGTTGAAAGGACGGGAGTTTAGCCACATATATGCAACTCAGTGTATGTAACCACGACTGAGTTGCACATCCTTACTACGACATACATCAGTAGCGTCATTTTCTTCGTGGCCAAACATGACAAAAATGTATGATGACTATGGCATTTAACGGGTTGTAAACACGTCAAATATACTTCCCTCCCCCGACACAAATTACCT